>JAKUBD010000195.1:0-16434 GCA_030563125.1 Metschnikowia laotica
CGACGACGGCTCAGGCACTGTGACTACTCTCGAATCGCTTCGTCTTATAGCCGGGGCCATTGCTGCTGGACAATTCACTCCTCATAATACGTTGGAGTTCCACTACTACTCAGCTGAAGAAGGCGGATTGTTGGGCTCTATCGACGTGTTTTCCAGGTACTTTAACCAAAATGAGACTGTCGTCGGTATGCTCCAACAAGACATGACCGGCTACACTCAAGGCACCATTGACAGTGGTGTGGAGCCCCACTTCGGATTGATCTCTGACTACACCTCGAAGAAGCAGAACGACTTCATCAAGGTGATTGTCGAGGCCTACTGCGCAATCCCAGCGCACGAAACCGAATGCGGTTATGCCTGCTCTGACCACGCTTCTGCTTTGGAAAACGGGTTTCCTGCCAGTTTTTTGATTGAGAGTGAGTTCAAGTACACCGCGAAGCAGATCCACCTGACCATGGACACTATGGATAGATTGGACTTTTCCCACATCAACGAGCATATCAAGTTGACCATTGGATACGCCCTCGAGCTCTCTGCTGCCAAAGATTTGTATTAAAAAACGGTTCATTTATACGCTACTATATCACATTATCCTATAGCTGTTTTATATTGAGGTATCATACTGTAAGTTTACTGGGTGGACTCGTCCTCCTTCTTCTTTGGGAAGTTGATGACGTCAAACCTAGTTTGGTTCAAGGTGGTAAAGACCTGCTTGTTCTCGCCAGACTCGTCAACGAGAGTCTTTTGTCTCACATCTGCCTCAACATACAATCTTGCACCTGGGGCCAAATGACGCTGAAAAAAAGCAATTTGTTTCTCGTCAAAGACGGACAAGTTGTACCAGTCGGTAACAGTGTTCTTGCCATCGGGGCCAGCTTGTGGGGCGTATCTGTTCACCGCCAAGGAGTAGGTGATGAAAGGCTGGTTGTTGGTTGTTTCTCTTGTTTGAAGGCTACCAATTGAGCCGAGCAATTGCATCTTGGCAAAAGCATTGCGGGAAGCCGAGGAAGAAAACAGGCGGGCAGCACTGAAGGATTTGAGCATGATTATTTGGTGATGAAGTGACAATACTGACACCAAGTGTTTTGTTAGACCGCGTGCGGGACGCCACTACGCGCCTCGAGGGGGATATTGGTAATCGCACTCATGCACGCAATTAGCTCGTCTGGCGAAATGCGTACCCTGGCCCAGGCAGTTCATGATGGTTGGCGCGCAAGGCACGGCTCAAAAGTGGTCTAGTATTGACAGACCCGCCCACACCAACACCAGCCTTTCGCAAAATTATAAAACTGGGGCGGCGGAGAGCCGCATCAGCTTCAAAGATCATTCCACGTGGGCCCGCCACACATGACCATAGAAGAGGACGTGGCTGTGTCGGAAGACTCTCGGTCTTGCACGGCGGGGCTCTTGAAATGTGAATGCGTGAGGGTGTTCAAGATGTAGTCGTCGACTAAAGACCCGGAGGCGTTCAAGTGATCGCGCCACTGCATCATCCGGAGCAATCTAGAAAGAATGTCCGAGTCTGCAGAGTTGTAGCCCTTGCGGGTAAGCGAGTCCTTGAGCAACGCGCTGCTTCTTCGAAATTTGAAGTAGTCGGTCTTGGACATGTTTTTGAAAAGGTGGTTGCCGTAGTACGACGGCACCTTGTGCAAGATAGATGTGTCGAGCATCTGGCTCACAAGCTCCTCGTCGAGGTCCCACGAAGCGATGTTGTCGGACACTGTGGTGTCTGTTGCTCGCTGCCATTCGTAGATTCTGTTAGAAAGCGTGAAATGCAGATCCTCCTCGTTGGTTTCACGGGTGAGATCTTGTTGCTGATGTGTTGCGTCGGCTTCGTCTTCTTGTTCGGTGAGATGTGCTCCCGTCGAAAGGGAAAGGATGTCGTTTGTGGCTTGTTCCTCGGGGTTGAAAACCACCCACGACGTTTGGGAATCCGAGAAAAATGACGACTCTCCGTCTTCGAGTACTGCCGGCACTGCCCGTTTGATTTTCGCTTCGAAAGCAGAATTGAAAGCCATGTTTTCTTATCGTGTAGATCGCGTTTGCCCTGGAGGCGCTTGTGACTTCGAATGGTGCACAAAAAAAACAAGGAAAGGGAGTGTGATCGCAATAGGCTGGTATATCAGTCAAGAGAGCTCGTGACTTTCACCTTGCAACGTTTGACCAGGATGACTCTATCACCTGGTTGTTCTTTTTTCCTTGCCGCCTGCCCCTGCCGTATCCTTATCAGCCTGTATGCGAAGCCACATCTATTCCTGTATGCGGGGCTCCGTCATTCGGTCATTTGGTGGGGAAGCGAGGTGAAGCGGTGGGCAGACCCAACAACAAGAAACCCAAGTAAGAACCTCCGTGGGAAAATGCCGGCATCAGTGCTGCTCCGAAATACTCTCCGGTCTTTTGCAATTTCGGTGTCCTCACTCGATTTTTTGCAAAGTAGTTCGGTCACGTGCGCCGAGACGCCACAGCGCAGTTTCTCGTGTGCAACTTGAAGTCGCTCGAGCCGTGTTCTCCATTGTTTGGAATCGCTTAGACCAGCTTCTTCGTGCTTGGTTACGCACTCTTGCGAATCCCATTTCAGCCCCTGATGCATACCACATCTCCCATGAAAACGTGTTACTACGAGCTCTTGAGCGTGGAGCCCACGGCGACAGACACGGAGCTCAAGAAGGCATACCGCAAGAAGGCGCTCCAGCTTCATCCCGACAAAAACCCCCACGATGTGGAAGGCGCCAACGCCAGGTTCACACTTGTCCGGGCGGCGTACGAGGTGCTCTCGGATCCACAGGAACGGTCGTGGTATGACGCCCACAAGGCACAGATTCTCCGTGACGACGACGACTTTGTGGGCGCGGCCGACGAGGCCCAGATGGTCATTCCCAGCATATCCACTGAAGAACTCCTACGATACTTCAATCCCGAGCTCTACGCCCGCGTGGACGACAGCATTGCGGGGCTCTACAGTGCTGCCGGAAGGCTCTTTGAGCGTCTCGCTGCAGAAGAGGTGCGCCATGCCAAGCATCAGCAGATGGAAGGGTACTCGGCGTACATGGATGATGCGGCGAATGTGGGGGCGTTGGATGAAACTGTGCTCATGTTTTGCCGGTTCGGCAACTCCCACTCGGACTACGTGACGGTAGTCAAGCCATTCTACGCGCAATGGAGTGGCTTCTCGTCCGTCAAGAGTTTCAGCTGGAAAGACGAGTACAGGTACTCAGCTGCGCCGGACAGACGGACACGGCGGGCGATGGAGAAACATAATAAGAAGGCCCGAGATACGGCTCGGCGGGAATTTAACGAAACTGTGCGCAGCTTTGTGTCCTTCGTTAAGAAAAGAGACCCGCGGGTGAAGAAGGGTGCCGAGCAATTCGACGCCGACAGACGGCGCCAGCAGCGGCAGACACTTGAGCGCCAGGCTCGCGAGCACAAGCTTCGTCTGCTCGCCGGGCTGCTGCATTACCAGGAGCAGGCGTGGGAAAAAATGGACCTCGAGGAGTTGGAGGAGGCCGAACGTTTGCTTCGCGAGGAGTATGGTGACTGCAGCGAGTCTTCGTCGGATTCGGAGTTCGATGAGTATACCGAGGACTTTGCCGACTTCTTCGAGTGTGTGGTGTGCGACAAAAGTTTCAAGTCCCAAAAGCAGTTGGACTCCCACGAGCAGTCCAACAAGCACAAGACTATGCTCGATAAACTTCGCGAGGAGATGCGCCAGGAGGGTCTCGATTTGGGCCTTGATGACTCGGAAGACTTCGAAACTGCCAGCGACGACGGCGGTGTACTGAGTGAAGCTGAAATGCTGTCCAATGACGCCGAAACTGGTGTAGTGGATGGCGCTTCTCTCGAACTGAAGGTTTCACACTCGGAAGCGCCCGTGGAGGAACCCTACGAGGTCGACGACATCATCGACGATGAAGCCGGCGACGCTTATCATGCGGGCCAAGAGCATTCTTCTGTCTCCGAAGAAGAACCCGTCCAAGCCTCAAAATCCAAAAGAAAAGGCAAGAATGCCAGATTCACGGCAGATCCAAATGAATTGGAAGATGAGCTCGCGCGCATCACAAACAATCTATCGATTAATGACGACGATGAGACGGATATATGGGACACGGGCAGGTCCAAAAAAAAGAAGGGAAAAAAGAAGGCCGAAAAGGTCTCGGGAGTCCCTGAAGACGGTCTTTCCCAGGCTCCTCCTGCTGGTCCAAACCCTCCCGCTTCAAAAGCTGACCTGGAGATTTGCTTGGTTTGCAACGAACATTTCAATTCCAGAAACAAGCTTTTTCAACATATGAAGCTGTCAGGCCACGCCGCTCCCGTCAAGACAAAGGGCAAGAAATCAAAAAAGCGTTAGGAAACCTAGCATCGGACAAAAAGACAGACATCCTCATGCCCAGTTCTCTACAAACATAATAGAATTGTCCTGCTCAATTGCACACCCAGTGTTGCTCTATATATGATTGAGTGCCCTCTTGGGGCCATGCATCTCTATAAGGTCATGTCTCTGGTCTACTTGAGACCCGTTTTGGAAATCTTCATTGTAGCAGTGAGTGGCTCACTAATACCCTTGTTGCCATGGGCACCCAAGCCTTCTCCGCTGACCCACCCGAGCTTCTCGAGCAACTTCCGCCCAATATTTTTGTTATCGATTTCGGGGGCGTTCTGACCAACGATATCTCCCTCGCGAACGAAAAAGCCCTTCGAGTCTTTCGAGCTTTTACCCTTGGACGCTTTGCCATTCGTCGCGGTAATCTCTCCCTTCGGTCTGGTTTTGACATCGCTTCTCTTGAAAACAGGTCTCTGTTTCATAATGTAGGAAATCAGGCCGTAATCTGGTAGGTAGCGAAACGTCTTTTTCGTCTTCGCCACCTTCATGAAGCGACTAAGACCATTTCCGCCGCATCTAATAACCTTCATATTGTAACTGTTGCCCATTTTGTTGATAGTGCTATTGCCATGCGCATCGAGGGGCGGAAAGTTCATTGTCTCTCGACTTTCGTCGTGTAAAAAGCTTTCGAACTCTTGCTTGATGTCTTTGATGTGTAGCATGTAGTCGTACTTGGTACTCAAGTCATTCAACTCCAAAGCTTCTCTTTCAAGCTTGGCCTTTTTGCGCAACTTTTTGTCCCGCTTGGATTTTTTCTGATATTGAAACTGCTCCATGAGCGATTCGCGTAATTCCACTTCCAACTCAGACCCAAGCTCGAGCCTCTGCTTTCGGCCCTTTCCGGTCTTTTTAACAGTTTCCGTAGGGGGAACATTGAAGTCCTTTTTTGATTTTTGCTGGGAGCGTGCAAATTCAATGATTTCCTCGAGTCCCTCCTCATCCGAGTTGGGCGATTGGTTGGCCATGCTGTCATCAGAGTCTAGATAGTCATGCGCCAAATCTGTTTCACTGCTCAATTCGTAATCGTCCAAATTTCCGTCTGCTGGCAATCCAAAAGATTCATAATCAAAACTCTTGGCGTCGTCTCCGTAGTCAAAGATGACGGAGCCTTCTTCTTCTTCGGACTCATCCGTTTCGGAAACATAGTCATCTTCGGCTGCAAGCATCTGAGCCACATAGTCTTCATACGCAGCTTCAGCATCGGAATCTTCGAAATGTGAGTCAAAGCCGGCTTTATCGGACTCTAGCTCCTCAAAGCCCGAGGTGGTGACCTTCTTCAACTGCTTCAATTTCGGAAGCTTAGTGACAGAACCACCATTCTCATTCTTTGTGGAGAGCATGACCTTTCCAACTGAAAGATAGGGAATATGCTCTATGGCGCTAGGAACCACAGGAGAAGGTTGTGAGTTTTCGTCCCTCGGGGTAAACTTTGCGGTGGCCGCTTTTTTGGTGTCGGCCTTAAGTGCCTTTCTGGTATTGACATGGCCCTGGTGAATCACTGTAGCTGCCGGAGCTTTTTTAACTCCATAAGTGTCTAAGACTGTTTCGTCGCCTGTCTCGTCGACCGAAAACTGGTCCTTGAAGTCATCCAAATCGGAAAAATTATAGTCTTCGGAGTCGGTAGAGCTTTCGTATAGTTCGGATTTGGCAAAGTAATTACTTGCCTCAGTAAATGAATTCTGGAGTCGCTCCGGAATTTTCTCTTCGTCAGCAGCTTCGACGCCGTGGATTTCATTAGATTCCTTAACCAGCATAGGAACAATCGAGGAGATGGAATTAGAATGGTTCGATGAATTGATAATGTCCTTTGCCTCGCTGTCCACATCGATTTCCATATCTGTGATAATCATCTTTTGAGTCGCACCTTCATCATCGTCGGCTCCGGCCTGGCCTTCCACGATCGGCTCCTGATGATCCTCTGTAGCTCCTTGAGCTTCATCTTCATCTTCATCTTCATCCTCATCCTCATCCTCATCCTCATCCTCATCCTCATCCTCATCCTCATCCTCATCCTCATCCTCATCCTCATCCTCATTCTCATCCTCATCCTCATCCTCATCCTCATCCTTAATTTCAGCCTCAATTTCAGCCTCAACTTCAGCCTCATCCCTCATTTCATCCTCATTGGCGTCCTCATCCTCATTCTCAATACCATTCTCCTTGTCAACAATCATCACGTCAACGTGGCGCGGGGTAGAAACTAGTTCCGTGCCGCATGAAACTTCGCCCACAAGCTTTTCTTCAACATCACTTGGGCCTCTTTTGTCACCAGCGTTCTCTCCGGAACCGACTGAGGCAGCATCCACCCGCAAATGATCCATTTGGCGAGCCAAGTCTGTATTGTTACGCGTAGCACGATCGGAAGCTCCTTTCATCAACTTCTCAAGGTCCTTAGTGGGGTCATAGGAGTCTTGGGCTTTCACAAACTCGATTTTGCGGTGCCTAAGCGGGCCCGATGGGACTCCCGGGCCATCAGGATGATTTTGCATCATTTCTTTGCGGTTGGGCCTGCTGGAGAGCGTCTGAAGCAGCATTCCTGTTTGCGGCGTGTAAACCTCTTGACCCAAGTCCATCAATTCCGGGTCGTCTTTCAAATGTGGCGGCGGATGGCCCTTTCCTTTATTCTTTCTTCGTCTCAGGGACTTGCTCAAATTGTACTGGCGAAAGCTGCCTCCTTGGCTAGAGCCTCCTCGGCCTCCTCGTCCTCCGCGGCCACCACGGCCTCCGCGGCTTCCTGAAGACCCGCCGCCTCTACCTGGCTTTTTTTTCGGCATTTGAGTGGAGTAGTAGTTATCTAATAGTTGCCGATGGCCTTGGCCTTGGCCATCAAGCTGGGCTGAAGGCGCGCGCCATATGTAGGCGCCACGATAAGTGGGTGGCGGCCGGCCCTAAGCGCAAACACCCAAACGGTGTATTGGCGCCTATAGAGAGAGGGGCGCCCGCTCGAAAGAGAAAAAAAAAAAAGAAAAACGAAATCAAGAGCCTCCAGAGCAGAACAGGCTGCATCGGCGTTTCCTCTTTCGTCGCCCTCCTTCGCCTTCGAAGGTCTGGCAAGAGCCCTCGCCGCTTTTCGTCGCGCTAGGCCCGCCGGGGTTCCATTCTCACCGCTGGCCTGAGGTGGCGCGCCGCGACAAAAGGTTGGCAGCGAGCGTTGCCACGCCAATGGGAATTGGGCTGGGGTCCATCAAAACCCAAAAGAAGGAAGGAAAATAGAAGATCAGGGGGCACGCGTCCACAAGATGCAGCTCAGCAGAAATCCCACAGAGGCAACGGCTGCAAATCCCCACAACGCAGCCGCCATCATTCTTCTTTTCTCGGCCGCCAGCCCCGCCCTGCCATGGCCCGCCCTGCGCAAGCCGCACCAGCCTGCCTCCTCCCGATGGCCCGCCTATCGCGCATGCTTATCACCACCCCATCTTCTCCACAGCTCACACCATGTCGGCAGAAGAAACATCCAGCAGCTCCTCGTCCGCTGCCGGCACCGCCACATCCCCGCCTCCAGGTCCCAGCACCGTGCCGGTCTCGCTCGACGCCCAGCTACAGAATTTGCAATCTACCGTGTCTGTGCTATGGAACAGGCTCAGACCCCTGTCACCTGCGCCAGCGCAGAAGGTGGTGATCTGCGGCCAACACTACACCAACCAGCGTCTCGACAGCCAAACGCTCCACTCTGCAATCGGTTCCAGACTCTATTTCACCTACCGCTGTGGCTTCGAGCCCATCCCCCGAGCTGAAAACGGGCCTGGTCCGCTTTCTTTCTTGTCTTCTATGTTGTTCAGTCTCATCCCTGCTCAAACGCTTCCTGCCGTGTTCGACAGCAATGCCTTTGTCACAGATGTGGGATGGGGATGCATGATCCGCACCTCCCAGTCTCTCTTGGCGAACGCCCTCCAGACGGTGTACTTGTCCGGCCGTGGCGCTGCCTCAGCCCCGCTGCCCACCTCACAAGAGTCCGCTGGTAAAAACGGCCCAGTTCCTGACGCCTCACACATCGTGCAGTTGTTTGCAGACAATCACGCCAGCCCATTTTCGCTTCACAACTTTGTGCGGGCGGCGTCTGAGCTGCCGCTTCAAATGAAGCCAGGCGAGTGGTTTGGGCCCAGCGCAGCTTCATTGTCCATCAAAAGGCTTTGCGACAAGGTCAGTATCGGCGCCGGCGCCGGCGCCGGCTCTGGTTCTGGTTCTGGTGGCTACACCGTGCCGCATCTCCGCGTGCTTACCAACGAGTCCTGCGATGTTTACGATTCAGAGATCCAAACTTACTTTGCGGCTTCTTCGGACCCGGTGCTACTTTTGTTTCCTGTTCGTCTCGGTATTGAGAACGTCAACGCTTACTACTATCCTAGTCTCTACCAGGTCTTTGAGGCTCAGCAGTGTGTTGGCATTGCAGGCGGTAAGCCGTCGTCAAGCTACTACTTCTTCGGATATCAGGACGAAGAACTTCTTTATTTTGATCCACACCATTTGCAGCTTTCATCGTCTGATCAGACTACCTTCCACACCAACAAATGCCGTCTGCTCCACATGTCCTCACTCGACCCATCCATGCTCATTGGCTTTGTCTTGGCCGACATGAGTGACTACCGTCATTTGAAAGAAAAGCTTTCGCCTTCGAACAAAATTCTTCATTTCCATAGCCAACCAAGACGTGCAAACTCGACCTCGGCAGAGGAGTATGTCAAAGTGTCCCTCACCGATTGCGAAGATGAAAATATCGACGATTTCGTCAACGTGAGCGAGAGCACGTCCAACTTCTGTGACTTTCAACCGAGCACACTGACAACATCGTTAAATGAAACGCTCGAAAATTACAATATAGTCGAGGCGGCCACCTTTGACGCTCCAGACGCGAGCTCTGATGTTTCCTAGAAATGGTACTGCATAAGCTATCATGAGCTCTCCGTCGCCTCACAATCAGACAGTGTGAGAAGGAAAAGAAACGAACCGAAACAAATCTTAAAGGAGCAGAAGCCCGAGCGAACAGCTGGGAATGGCGATCGATGATATGAAACTATGCACCGTGTGTGCAGCCAACAACAACAGATCGATGGAGGCCCACAAGCAGCTCAAGGACGCAGGGTTCAACGTGCGGTCTTTCGGCACCGGGTCCACAGTGAAGCTCCCGGGTCCATCCATCGACAAGCCTAACGTGTACGAGTTTGGAACGCCATACGAGACGATTTACCAAGATCTCATGTCACAGGAGCATCGCAAGATGTATGAAGCACAGGGCCTCATCTCGATGTTGATGAGAAACAAACAGGTAAAGAGTGCCCCAGAGAAGTGGCACAACAACGCTGCGGCTGGTAAGTTCGATGTAGTTTTCACATGCGAAGAGAGGTGTTTCGACTCTGTGATTGAAGATTTGATGAACAGAATGAACAGCAAATCGGAAGATGCTGAAGAGAACGATGTGAGAGAGGTGGTTCATGTGATCAATATCGACATCAAGGACGACAACGAGAATGCAAAGATCGGGGGCAAAGGTATTGTTCGTTTAGCGAAAATGATTCACGAGCATCGTGACAAAGAAAGACAGAAGGTTGCACTGGGCGTTGAGCTGTACCCAATCATGATGGAGGACGACATGATGGCGATTTTGACCGAGTGGCAGATGGAGCATACGCATTTGCCTACGCTTTACAGTGTTGCCTACTACTGATAGCAATACTTTTTTACTCTGCCGCAGAGGACATCATATGGCTGTCTTCTGCGTGAAAACACTGCATTGGTGCTAGACATGGCCGCTCGCCCGCGCCTGAGCGTCTCCAGCCAGAGAGGATGCGTGTTGAACACGATTCCGACGGTCATTGTGAGCTGCTGCAATGAAATACCGAGCCGCTCTGTGTGTCATACCGAGCATGACCCAGGACGCGTCATTTATTTCTAGTACAAGATGAATCTATGCATCACCTAATGAAACAGTTATTGAAGTGGCACTGGCGCGATGCGCATCGCCCACATTGTGGATTCGATGCGGGGGAGCTTTCATGGCTTGACTGGGCCCGATTTACTTTTGTGCACACTTTAGAATCCGCTGTTCAATTCTGAACACCCCTTCCAAAAATAGTAGCTATTTTAATGTTTGGTGAGATTGGCACGGTCTGACATTCGGGTGCGATGGCTCGATCTGACTTTCGCGTGCGCGCAGGCAGAAAAGCGAAGCATCTTCAGGTACTCCATCAGCACCCATCATGGCACCCAAAATGGCAGCGGCAGGGGCCCCCAACGACCGCAAAGCCAAACTATTCAAAAGCAGGGCGATCCGCACCGAGCTGACGGAACCAGCACTCAAAAACGAAACGCTCAGGCTCCCCGACTTCTTGGGCTCGAGAGAGTTCGAGATCAGAGCGTTTGAACAAAGCCAGCTCAACACAAAGTACGCCTCTTCCACGCGAGTGTTCCAGAGTTTGCCCCGCACCCTTCGGCGCCGAACGGCCTCTCACAATGTCAAACGAGTTCCCAAGCGGATGCGAAGTCGTGCTTTGAGAGAAATGCAAAACACCACCAACGGCGTCCCCAGTAAGCAGCCTCACGCCCGTGGACGCCAGCTCCACCGCTTACGGTTGCAGAAACGGCTCTTGCGTCTCGCGTCCAAGATCAAAGCCATGCTGGACGCGCCGGTTGTCCGGGGCGGCACCTTCAAAGAGCGCTACAGTGCGTTGAACGCCCAGATGAAGGCACTTGCCAACAAAGACAAGGCGCCATTGAACAACAGCGTGGGCGCCATTGACCGTGTGGGCATAGACACTCCGGCAACACGTCCCACGGGAAACATCAAGTACCTGAAGCGCCAGCGTGAGTTCACGTGGGTCCCCACACACGTATGGCACGCTAAACGGTTCCACATGTCGAAGAAGTGGGGCTTCCTGGTGCCGTTCTCGCCCAACCAGAAATGCTACCGGTCAACCAGTCGTGCGGCAAAAGAGGGCGCCATTGCATTCGACACGTCCTACTACTCCAATTACGTGGTGGAGTGCTCTGACGCGGCCCGTGTTCGTCTGTACTTGCAGACGTTCACAAAATACCCAAAGACGCTTCCTGAATGGCTTGAAAAGGGTCACCGGGCCTACAACGACTGGCTCTTCATGGGGGACACCAAGTATGCACCGGCGTCGGTTGTTGTGCACCCGGCTTCGTCCAGCATTTTGGTTCGTGTGCACCCAACGCTCTTCTCGGAGTGTTTCAACGCAGCTGTCCAATGGGCAGCCAAAAAGTGCACAGTCATTGATTGCAGATATGCCTTGGGCAGCATCGAACTCCGTGGGCCCCGGGCGTTATACTGCTTGGCACAAGTGCTTCACGTGGAAGCAGATAAGAGCGTGGTGGAGTCGTGGAGAGCCTTGTCGCAGGTGAACGATGGCGACGTCATCCCCCAGGGCACTGTGCAAGCCTTTCACAGCAGAGATCCTCGTTTCTGGAAACACCGCGTGAAGCCGCCCT
The DNA here is from genome assembly GCA_030563125.1 of Metschnikowia laotica. NCBI lineage: Eukaryota > Fungi > Ascomycota > Pichiomycetes > Serinales > Metschnikowiaceae > Metschnikowia > Metschnikowia laotica. The sequence continues at coordinate 11,822 of JAKUBD010000195.1, forward strand.
CTTCAGTGAAGTCTTTGAAGGACGTTTTGACCCAGAAGCAAGCAGGAGTTGACTCTGAGGCGCTTTCCGCTCTTCTATCCTCAGATAAGCGCCAGGACTCCTACAAAGATATGTTCTCTATCAAGAGATTGGGCAAGGAATTTGCCAGACATGATCCTCTGTCCAGAAACATACACAGCTCAATCAGGTTCCCTCTTCTAGTGCACAAGACAGCAGAAGCTTCTTGGTGTGTTACACTTCCATGGTTCTGGGTACTTCCGGTGTGGAGCAAGCTCACCAAGATCCACAGCTGCAAAGTTGGTGGGTCTAGACAGCAGCATCAGATCAATTTGGAAAGAGGCGTTCCCACATTTCCAGTGGACTACCCGTATTTACCCGAGGGTTATCGACAACACCAGTTGGCGCTTGCTGCCAGCGAGCTTGAAGGGGCCAAGGTCCCAGAGAGCAAAAAGCGGCATGTCAGCGAAGAAGACAAGGATATGAAGCCCGTTGCAGACTGGTTTTTTCTCCGGAAATATAGTTTTGGAAGACACTTCATCCAGAACTCAAACAAGCTACAACAGAACAATTTTGGCGAGTTCAGGGATTTGTTGGAAGAGGACCGAACATTTTCGACGGCCGCAGACTTGAAAAAGGCCGTCAACCTCTCGAGAACCAGCCAAGACAACAGGGTACCCATCGCAGCATACAACTGCTACAACACAACGCACAAGGAAATCGTGAATGGCACATTCAAGCCAGACTTTTCCAAGTTTCCTGCATTGCCAGTGGCACATGTCAACGTTTATCTTCATGAGGGACTACTCCGGGATAATGCTCGCATGTACGTGCTCTCTGGAGAAGGAGAGCACATTCTCGTTGGTTTCATCACGAGCGGAGCATTCAACCTCAGCGACGGCTGTGCTTCAGGAATCGGGCTCGTGGATGTTCGGCACAAAGAGGATGCTTACGTGTGGGTGAGAAATGTCGGATGCACCAAGCTCTTGAAAGCCCGCATGCTGCCACCAAACTAAGATATTCGAAGTAGGAAGAGTCCAGACATGCTGATAATATGGTCCGCGCACGATGGCGCGGGTATAAAAGGCACGCGAATTTTTCGCCGTACAAGTTTTTTTTTTTTCTTCATACTTACCTTGAGATGTTACGGGAGATCAAGTAGTCTTGTAACCGTGGGGTGCTGTTGGCATTGCACAGCGCTGCGGTGCCCCATAGCCAACTTTTCTGCAACGCGTCATGTTGGTCATACCCAGGGTGGCATCTGCTGCCTGGTTCTGGTTTGGCTGGTGTGGCGTGGGAAAAGTGTGGGTCTTTGAATTTTTGATTTCCCTCCCTATTATGGACTAGAATTTTGTTCAGCCCATATTCTTTTTAATTACGTAAAGTCTGGTGATTTTGCCTAAGTAAAAGTGAGTAAATGGCTGGAAAGTAAATCGGCTTCACCAATTTTCCGTGGTTTCTTCCGCTTTTGGTCGGCTTCCCGCTCGCGACTCTGGCGTCCCCACATTTTTGGGCGCGCTCGGTTGACTTATATAACCACATGGATTTCCCCCGAGCGGCTTCCACAATTTTTCGTTCTGACTACTCGCTTATTTAAGTTGAGCTGCACTGTCTTTTTTTTTTTTTTTTAGTTTTGCTTTCTTTCTCCACGTTTCCACAATGCTGAGAATTCTGAAAAATCTCGAGTGGTTGGTGATTGTCTACGACAATGCCATCAACCAAAGATTGGCTTTGCGGGCCCAACACCTCAGCAAGGTTCCACAAGCGGTGGCAAACGGAACCGTGAAAATGTGTGGGCCGATTTTCGAGGACGAGACAAAAACCAAATTCTTGGGCAGCAGCTTTACAATCCTGGCAGAATCCAAACTGGAAGTGATGGAGTTTTTGAAGCAGGACATCTACGCTAAAAACGACGTGTGGGACATGAATCGCATAATCATCCACCCATACATGCCGTTCTTCCGAGAGCTGAAACCGCTTCCTAAATAGAAGCGTTTGAAGCGTTTTGCATGAAAGCGAGCTGCTTACTATTTTAGATTTAATTTATTGTTGACACAATGATCTAGTCAGAGAGAAGACTGCGGTGAGAGCTCTTACAAAAGAGCAGCAGCAACGGCAAATGCAGCAGCAAGACCACCAATGGTGACCGAGCTGGCTCCGCCGTCGAACACAGAAATAGTCGATTGGGCACGAGTACCGGTGGCCGACTGGACACTTGCATCGGCGGCCGATTGGGCGCCACCATCAGAACCCTTCACCGAGACTTTTGCTTCAGCAGAAGCCTTGACGACACGGGGATTTCCTGCACCAGCGACGTTGATTTTGGCCTGGGCAGAGGCACCCAAGGTGGGCAAACTTCTCACCTCCAGGATCACCACTGGGTTCACGTGAATGTTGTAATAGTTCTCATTTGTAACGTTGATGAAGGCTTCAGCACGAGCGCAAGGGTATATGTTGAATACCTGGTTGCCGCTGGACTCACCATCGCTAACGGGACTTCCAGTGCATGCGCCAGTAAGGTGGATAGTTGTTGGGCCCTGAATATCGTACGTGCTGTTGGCGAACACAAAGGTGGTGTTTCCAGTGATTTGAGCTGTGTATGTCTCACCGGGAACGTTCAAATCCGTGGCAGTCTGTGGCAGCTGAGTGACGCTGGTGTTGCCGCCGAAAGAGTGGCCGTTAACCGTTTTAGTTGCCTTGGGGATACCGTGTTCACTCGTTTCATGCCCAGTTTCATATTGAGTTTCATGTTCAGATTGGCTTCGGTTTTTGTCGTTTGAGCCTTGACCATCGTCATTTGGATCATATGGGCCTTGACCATCGTCGTTTGGGCCTTGTTTATCCTCATCCTCATCCTCATATTCATATCTTATGAATACGGGTTCTCCATCGGATCCGATCTCGGTAGGCTCTTCGCCATTTTCCTGGCATTCCCAGCCGATGCAGTGAATTATCCTTTTTGGAACTCTCGATTTGGTTTTTTGTTGAGAGGCCTCAAGATCTGCTGAAGCAGAATGCGTGGCCATCTTCCCCTCGGCACACTTGCCTGTGGTTGAATCAGTGCAGGTTGGCTTCGAATCTTGAATATTCGAGTTACTAATTTTGGTGGCCGACACCGCTGCGGCAAAAGCGAGAGTAATCAAGGTGGTTTTCATGGTCGTAAGGATTATGGTTTATGAGCAAAAAAAAGGGTCCGTAGACGAGCCATCTCAGCTGCTTTTATACGATAGATTCCGGCCGTGTTGTGTTTGCATTTATTAATATCGTGCGTCTTAACAATGGCTTTCTGTAATTCACACAACCGAGAAGTACCATTGTCTTGAACCAGATATAGCTGGTCCAAACTGTGTCGCGCATTTCTCTTGTTCATTCTCAGCTAATCATCTACCACAAACCAGAACAATGGCAAAAACTTGGCGGTTGTATCTGGTCCTTCACCCAATCGAGACGCTTCTACGCTTTGGGTTGTTTTTGCATGACACAGCCCGAGTAGGACTATAGCTTGGCAATTCGAACCTTCGGACAACATCGCCAATAGTTTCCTTCGACTTGAACGAATGCAAGAAGGCTTGGTAAACAGCGCAAAAAAGTCTACACCGGGTCGTAAAGTTCGTGTTTTACTATAAGTCAAGTTCAGCATTACACTCGCCGCAATTACGCCGTGCCAGATTGATGACGTGCCAGATTGATGTCGTTTTAGATCATTTGCGCTGATAGATCAAAATGTATGCACTTTTGTCACGAGCATCAGGTATTTCCGTCACAGAATCGGCAGAAATTGATTCTACGGCTGTGTCGTCTATCCGCAACCACTTGTTTTCAGATCTCATGACATCACACGTGTAATGTCCCCCTTCGGCGTTACGCCCATGGTGGTAAATCACACCTGTTAATGAGTATGTCTTGTCCCGTCTCTCACGAGCAGTTGGAGACACACATTCAGGCGGGATATTCAAATCGAGTCCGTATTTGATGTTTTTCAAAACCTTTTCAATCGTTCCAGCGCCATGGAATGCAGATGTCATTCCATTTTCTTCTGACTGACCGCGGTGATGGAAAGAAAATCTTTTGAGTTGCAAGACCAAAACCTCTGGCAATTGATCAATGAAAGTTTGTTTGCGTGCATTAACTTCTTGGCCGTCGTCGAGCTTGTAAGAAAGAAATTCAATCTCATTGAAGCCCAACAACGCATCTTCGATGGTTTCAACACGATCGTTGGTGATGTCCACCAGAATACACCTGAATGGGTCCACAGTGATAGACTGGGCCTCCTTTGACTTTGGAATAGTCAAGACGCTGCGGAATTGACCTCCAAACAAGTTGTTGATAGGAGATGGTTCCACTTCGGCTATGCGCTTTTTGGAAATACGTTGCCTGTTACCAACCTCAGACCATCCGTTTTCTTCATCATCCTCAGCACTTGATTCGGACTCTTCTTCACGAGGCCCGGTATTTTCTGAGCTTCTAATGAGGCGATATCCCGATTTCATTTTCATTTTGAGGGCAGCAGTACTCAGAACGTCCAATGAAGCACTGAAGCGATTCGTCATTGCATTCATTGTTTCCTGAGAGACAGATGCAGCGGCTTTCACGAATTCTTCATGAAGCCCATCAAG
>JAKUBD010000196.1:0-16385 GCA_030563125.1 Metschnikowia laotica
GCCCAAAAACCGTTTGCTCCACCCTCCCGCACCCCTCTCGGGCCATCACGGCTGCCGCGCGGACGAGACGTGCAGAGAGACGGCAAGCATGAAGTCATAAATCTCCACTCTATTCCGTACCGGAAGAAAGCAACCGTCGCTCTTCTCCGTGCCATGAATTCTATATATAGAGCCCGGGCGCCACTCTGGAGCACACTAGCACGCCATCTCCCAAGCAGACAATTGGCAGGCCCAGTGATCGCAAGAACCTCCAAAATGAACTTAATGACTATTTCCCAGCTGTTGGACGAGGCATACAACAAGCACAAGATCATCCCCGAGGTGGTGGACAAGTTCGACACCCACGGCTTGTTAACAATTGAGTACTCCCCAAAGGACCAGGTGACTTTGGGCAACACATTGGCGGTCAAGAACACCCAGGAGAAGCCTAAGATCCAATTTACTCTCAACTCTCCACGGCAAGACGCCGAGATCGACGTGAGCCCCGAGGACCGGTTCACGCTCGTGTTGACCGACCCAGATGCACCATCCAACTCGGACCACAAATGGTCCGAATTCTGCCATTGGATCGTGACGGACTTGCTGTTGAACACCAAGGACGCCGAAAGCGCCGAGTCGTTGTCCACGATCTTGGACTTCTCTGAGGCCAATGAGCTTGTGCAATACATGGGCCCGCTGCCTCCGGAGAAGACCGGCAAGCACAGATACGTCTTCTTGTTCTTCAAGCAAGACCCCAAGGCCAACCTTGTTGCACCGCCAGATAGACCAACGTGGGGTACCAATGTGCCAGGCTCTGGTGTGAGAGACTGGATCAAGAAGCACGGCGGAGACAGCCAATTATTGGGAGTCAATTTCTTCTACGCACAAAACGAGGTCCAGGAATAAGCGCACCACCGCCACCCAGTGCCCATCATTGTATATTGTGAAATTTCAAGCAAACAGCCGCGGTGCAAGTAAAACCGCAGGCTCGCTATCTTGTCCTAGCGGAACTGTAGTCCTTCGGGCTGACCACCAAACCCTTGCCCTTGATGGCACCACGATATATCGTTTCGATGATGTCAATCATCTCCTGCTTATCGTCGATCAAGAAGTTGAGTTTGTTGTTGTTTCCCGTACCGAAATCACACATCATGTGTTTGTTCCGGTAGAAGAACATCACCGTGCACGGGTCGAATAGCTCATACATGTCGTTGAAATCGGGGACCTGGGTCGTATCGCAGAGGTAGACCGCAGCAAAGTTTTTGACTCTCTCGGCCACGGAGAACAAGATCTCGTCCATGATCATACATGCTCTGTTTGCGTCGTTGCCGAAACGAATGATGACTAGGCGATTTTCCTCCGAAAGAATCGCCTGGTCGACGTGCCAGCCTGTGCGGAGATGAGGTAGGAAAATGGAGCTCATTGGTGGTAGATGGACCTTGACAGGAGTATTTTTGGCAAAAAAAGAACAGGAGAATGAATAATAGGATAAAGGATGGAGGGGGTGCACGCTTCTTCGTAATTCGGGCGCTTCTGCGGTGTTATTCCGAAAACAACAAGGTTCTTCAGAGCTGCGGAGTGTTTGGTGATAGAGCCGCGCACCATCTGTGCGCAAGATAGACGTTTGCACCCAGTCCACCAGGAATGAACAGAGCCAAAGTCGACAGCAAAAGTGAAGACAAAAGCGACAGAAAAAGTGAAGGCAAAAGCGGCAGTGAAGAAGAAGAACCAAGTTGTGAAAGTGAGCGGAAATGTGGAAACGGAACCGATTCTGGGACGAACGACGAGGGTAGAAGCGACGACAAAAGCAGTCACAGAAACAGAAGCAGAAACAGAAGTAAAAGCAGAAGGACATCCACATCTGTCGGTGGAAGAAAAAGCCACCAAAATCGTGAAGACCAGCAAGCGGACATTTTTATCAATGGCATTCCAATGGCGGCCCGTCTTCGCTGTCCAGCCGGAAGAAACGTGACATCGTGCCGGGACAGTATAGGCCTCAAGCATGCCATTCATGAAGGTAGATGCGAGCGAGACCCTGGGCTTTATTTTAAGTGGGGCTTTTGGACCGGATCGGACGAGAACCCGGAGGTGATGCAATTGGAGGACATCATCGAAACGGAGAAACAGCTTGGCCTTTTGTTTGCCTCGCTCAAATCTGGTAAACACTTTGGCTTGATGCGTTTGGGAGTGACACCAAGCGTTTCTTCTGCTAGAGTGGTCATGAAAGTGGCTACTGGGGATTTCAAGGAATTTTTCGAACTATTGTCCAGCCTTGTTGTCACGGAGGAGCTTTCGGAACCAATGTGCCCAAGAGGTATGTCGAGGACCTGGTTGAAAAGAGAGGAGCCGGTTTTGTTTGAAAGAATGTCTTGATCCGACATCTGTATTTGCTCCCTGATCCGATTCCGTCCACTTACTCTATTTACTTCAGTCCACCTGAGAATACTAACAGCAGCCACCATCATCAGCATCCTCGTTTCGTTTGGTCACCCCAAGTTCGTCGTTTTCAATTTGGTAGTAGCGGCCGACCCTCTGCCGCACGAAATTGCAGAGCTCTTGGGTGCGTTGGCATCCATGATACTGTCTCGGCACGAAGCACCTATCAAATCGGCCACTTTCGTGGCTCCCGATGGCTCCGCAACAGAAATCTTTCAAGCGTGAATCTCAGCGTGGAATTGTTCTCTACATCACTTTCTCCCCCATCATTTTCATCTCTGCCCTCTATCCGAACCCCCGTTTTTTTTTTCCACTTGTCATTGGCTCTTTTATTGGACTGCCCCACATTTGAATTCCGGAGGCACGGGTGTAGAAATCGAGATGTCAAAAGTTTCACCAGCCTCACCACCCCAGACCTCGAATCACACAGTCAACCAGATCACCATGTCCAGAATCGACCTCGGCATCACCGCGGACATGCACGTCCACCTTAGAGACGGCAAAATGATGGAACTCATCACACCCACCGTGAGAGAAGGAGGCGTCTCGGTGGCCTACGTCATGCCTAACTTGGTGCCGCCCATCATCACCATCGACCGAGTTGTCGACTACAAAAAGCAACTCCAGAAGCTCTCGCCCAAAACTACGTTCTTGATGAGTTTCTACTTGTGCAAGGACTTGACTCCCGAGCTTATCAACGAGGCCGCCAAGATCGGAGCCATCCAGGGAGTTAAGTGTTATCCCGCCGGAGTTACCACCAACTCGTCGGCCGGAGTGGACCCAAACGACTTCACGCCGTTTTACCCTGTTTTTGAAGCATTGCAAGAAAACAACTTGGTGCTCAACCTCCACGGGGAGCGCCCGCCCGCCAAGGACGAGGATATCCATGTGCTCAATGCCGAGCCCAAGTTTCTTCCTGCGCTCGAGAAGTTGGCGGTCGATTTCCCCAAGTTGAAGATCATCTTGGAGCACTGTACCACCAAGGCCGCCATCGAGACGGTCCGTGGAATTCACAAGAGAAACCCCGCTGCCAAGGTCGCCGCCACCATCACCGCCCATCACCTTTCGCTCACCATCGACTCTTGGGCCGGCAACCCGATCAACTTCTGCAAGCCTGTGGCCAAATTGCCTGAGGACATGCGTGCATTGGTGGAGGCAGCCACCAGCGGCGAGCCATACTTTTTCTTCGGTTCTGACTCTGCGCCTCATCCAATCGAGAGCAAGGCCAAGCATGTGGGTGTTTGTGCCGGTGTTTATACCCAACTGCATGCTATCGCTTACTTGGCGGAGGTTTTTGAGTCTGCAGACAAATTGCACAACCTTGTAAAGTTTGTGTCGGAGCATGGAAAGGCCTTCTACGGTATCACCGACGATGACGTGGTGTGCAAAGACAGAGTTGTGTTGGTGGAAAGAGAGAACAACGTGCCTGAGGTGATTGGAAACGAGTCTCTCAAGGTTGTGCCATTCAAGGCCGGAGACAAGTTGAAGTATGCAGTAGAGTGGGTATGAGAGAGCGAGAGAAAGCGAGAGAAAGCGAGAGAAAGCGAGAGAAAGCGAGAGAAAGCGAGAGAAAGCGAGAGAAAGCGAGAGAAAGCGAGAGAAAGCGAGAGAGAGCGAGAGAGCGAGAGAGAGCGAGACCAGAATGACGTGAGCGTGTGGATGTGTTTTATGATGCCCCACGTTCGCCTACTTTGCGCCCATTATTTTCCCGCCATGCCTTGTGCATAGACGATCTGTGTATAAAAAAAAAAAACAGAATAATCAAGTTGCGATCACTCAGTAATTGACGGCGTGATATTATTTGGGGTCAATCAGAAGGCTGGAAAAAAGCACGTGCTAATTGAAAACGCACGTCCACTATGCAAGATGCGGCTTACAATGGATGTTTGTTTCCCTCGTGGGGAAACCGGCACTTGCACAAGGACAACACTGTGAGTATACTACCTCATACGGACCGCAGGCCGTCCGCGTTACAGATCGTATTGTTTTTTTTGCTTCCAAGTCGCCGGTGTGTGCCTTTTGATGTACATGTCAAGTCTGCAAGTCGACGCGCACGCACCACACAACGGTGCCGCACGCTGGCAGCCTGCACAACCGCAGCGGCTCATTTAATTGAGTGATAAGCGGAGCCATATAAAGGCACCCATATGGCAAACTTCCGTGCGTCGCAATTCATTTTGCACGCTCCACTATGGCTTCGCGTGATCTTCCCCGTTCTCTCGATCAAGCTTTGTTCGGCTGGGCCAGAAACGTCAAATATGAGCTCGCCTTGAAACCCGAAAAGGAGGTGGATGAAAATGGAGAGGTGAAGAAGGTGACGGTCAAGAAGTTGTGGCCGGCCTTCATTTCGGGCTCCGGTCTTTTTTCTGACGGTTACGTCAACAACTCTATTTCCACAGTCACCACGTGTCTCTCGTTAATCTACGGCTCAGAGTACACAGACTCGCAGGCCATTTCTGTCGTTCCCGCCATAGCCTTTGCAGGTACCGTGGTCGGCCAGTTGCTTTTCGGCTACCTCTCGGACCACTTTGCAAGAAAGAGCGGCATGTTGGTGGCCAATGTAGCGCTCATATTCTTCACCATTCTTTGTTCGTGTGCCACTTGGAGTTCCTCGCCCCAAGGGTTGTTCGCAGCCATCGCCGTTTTGCGTTTCTTCTTGGGTATCGCTATTGGAGCAGAATACCCCACGTCGTCCGTTATCGCGTCCGAGTTTGCCAACCAGCTTCCTCCAGGCCACAGAAACAGATACTTCTGCTGGTTCACCAACTCATGCATCGACTTTGGGTTCGTCGTTTCCGCGTTTGTGCCTTTGGTTTTACTTTGGATTTTCTCCGAGAGACATTTGACCGTCATTTGGCGGTTGACCATGGCGCTCGGCGTGTTCCCTCCCCTTGCTTTGTTCTTCATGAGAAGAAAAATGAAGAACTCCGACGCTTACGAGAAGCTCAACATGAAGACCGTCAAAAAGTTCCCCTTCTGGCTCGTGATCAAATTCTACTGGTTCCGCTTGGTGGTTGTCTCGCTCATTTGGTTTATTTATGACTTCTCCGTCTACTCGTTTGGCCTCTACTCTTCTTTCATTCTTACTCAGATTATTCCTGGTGACGATATCTACAAGGAGTGGGGCTGGAATGTTGTCTTCAACTTGTTCTACATCCCCGGTACCATTTTGGGAGGCTTCGCTACAGATTTTTTTGGCCCAAGACTCACTGTTGTCATCGGCCTTGTTTGTCAGGCCGTCGTGGGCTTCGGTATGACTGCCGGTTACAGCCACTTGAAAAACCACATTGCTGGATTTGTCGTTGTGTACGGTATTTTCTTGTCTCTCGGAGAGTTCGGTCCGGGAAATAATGTGGGGTGCTTGGCCTCCAAGACATCGGCCACTCCTGTTCGTGGCCAATACTACGGTATTGCTGCTGCTATGGGTAAGGTCGGTGCGTTTGTTGGCACGTACGTGTTTCCGGTGATTATCAAAAACAACGGTGGCTACGATGGCGATGATGGAATCTGTGCTGCCTTTTACGTTTCGTCGGGCTTGTGTTTGTTTTCCGCATTGGTGGCCTTGTTCTTCTGCCCTACCGTTGGACAGGATTCCATTGACAGAGAGGACAGGGAATTCGTTGAGTTCTTGCGCAAGAATCACTACGACATCACGCAAATGGGCAATGGTACTATCACACAAGACTTAGAAAGCACTTCCTCTCAAGAGGTGGACAAGGTGCAGGGCATCAACACTGAGGTGCAATCGGAAGCTTCCAAATAGACTGATTGAGCAGTTTTGACCTAAGAATCATATACTGAACGGCGAGAAAATCGCACAGATAGAAGAAATTAATAGTAATCCAATTTAGCAAACACCTGAGTTTAGAGCTGTACATTTACCATGATGATGGCAAAAGTTAAATAATCACGAATACATTTCTGGCTGTTGATGACACTGTTTGACTGCGCTAGTCGAATTTTAGCTACAACCCCGGAGAGTCTATACTGAAACCGGTATTCAGGCGGGATCATAGACGAACCAGTACAATTAGGGTTCATATAAGATTGGCGACAATGCAGCTCAGGCGGTCTCTAAACACCGCTCCTGTTTCGGCCGGCCGGCCTCTGTTATTGGTGGCCTCTAGTTTCTGGTGGCCTTGACCACAATAGGTACCATGCCTCCCGTGGAAATGGTAAAACGGCGGTGTCCCAAAACGACAATAAACAGCCGGATGGTGCCGGCATGCGTGGTGGTGGACACCACTGAGTTGAGCTTGGCCAGCAGCTTGGACACACAGCCGTTTTGAGCGTCCCAGTCTTCTTCGAACAATCTTTGGCAGAATCCGTTCAAACGCACGCATTGGTCTTCCTCGGCCTCTCTTTTCGGGCCGTGGAGAAGGTCCTCCTCGCTGAAGCCCTCCTCCACCACAAAACCGTGCTTGGCAAAGCGCTCCAAAATTACACTTTTCAGACTGCGCTTGTCACACAAGTTCTGGCCAATAGTCTCTCGAATGGCTTCCACCACCAACGGATGGTTGTCCGCAGGCCGGAGTCCATCCCACGTGTACACACACGTCCATGAGGACCGCTGCAATGGCGACACGTAGAATTTGGCCGGCACCTGCGCGCCGTGGTTCTGGATTTCGTCCTCCCACACGCCTCTGTTTTCTGCCGCCTGTGCAATACCCAACTCCGTCAACATGGCGTCTGGGCCGTACTGAACTTCACCGTCAGTGCCCAACTTGTTCCACTTCGTGTTCCATGCTTCGAGTCCGTATTTGTCGACCACTTGGTTGTGGTAACCCTGGCCGTGGCGGGCACAGAACACAAGCTTGTAGATCACGTTTGGTGGTGCTGCGTCGTTGAGGCTGGCGAGTTCCTGCTGGATTTCAGGCCAGCTTCTCTTGCGGCCTAAATGGCACTCCGTGTAGCGGAAGCTCAGGTCATCTGTTTCTGCATCCGCTTGCTGGAAAAAGCCTGGCACCGTTTCGAATGTCCACTTGTAGGAATCTGGCTGGGCGGCCCGGGCGGTTTCCAACTTAGCGGCGTATTTTGCCTCGAGCTCAGGATTGGCGTGGGCGTCTTCAAAGTCACACTCGGAGGGAATCAAAAGCGACATATTTACTTTTCGATCTGCGCTGCTCGACCGGGGTCTTTATAAAGAATGTGGTCGAGAACGTGGAAAATAAATCGGAACAACTCCACCGCTGTGCCCCGCACCGTCCTGCAGAACGACGAGACATGCGTACTCGCCTACTCCCCCCACTCGGGCCCACTCGGGCTCTTTCGGACTAATTTGGCCTTTGCCCCACTCAGCGCCGACGGTCCACATACGTGTAGCTTAGAAGTATCATATGTAATTTAAAATACACACAACTGAGGCGCCGGGGCCGGTGTGTGCCGCGGCACCACAGCTGTCAGCGCAGCATGGCTGCGGCGTCGATAGGTGGAGAAGTCCTGCGAGGCGGTCCCGTCCATGCGCTGGGGGCCCGCGTCGCTCAAGCTTTGCGTGACGACTTGAAGTCTGGCTTGAAGTCCGCCTTGGCTCCTCCGCTGGATTGCGCCTTCTTGCGGAACTCGAATTTCGTCACCAACGGGATATGGTCGGATGGGAAGTGCGCGTTTGGGAGTCCGATTTGCTGTGCAAAATAGTCCTCATCTGCTTTGCCAAGAAGACCCTTGACACGCAATGAGTTGGTGGAGTACCAGATATAGTCAATCTCGCTCGTGAACGTTGGTGTGAAGTTGGAGAAGGGGAAGTCTTCGCCGAGATGGTCGTATGCTGACTTCAACTTGAACGAGTGGTGAAATCCTTCATCCGTGAACCGTCCGTAGTCTCTGCCCTCCATGTCCTCATGCTTGGAAACAGAGCCCGTGGAGAACAATTGGTAGACTGCGCTCAGCTTGGTGGAGTTGAAATCTCCGCATATCACCACCGAGCTGTTCTTAGCCTCCTCCGCATTGTTGTGGTGGAACTTTTTGATGATGATTTGAAGCTCTTCGAGCAAGATCCCGACTTGCAAAGCCTTGACATCATTGAAAGCTGGATCCCAATGCAAGTGTGTGTTAACGAGAACAATTTTCTCTCCGCTCTCCACGTGCTGTAGATACGTGATGAGTGCAATGTGATCTTTGTTCATAAACCGGTTGAACAAATCCTTCGTCTTTTTGTAGCGATCGGAGCCCATACAGACGGTATTGTACTCGAAGTGATGCTTTTGAATGAGTTGGAACTTGGATGCTCGGTAAAATGTAGCGCAGCCGTCCACCTTCTTGGACTCCTGCTCGCTCATGGTCTTAGACCTGGTCTTGTTGAAGAAAAATCCTTTGTAGCCAATTTCTGCCATTATAGGACTCCAGAACTCATGGAATGTTCTTGTCTCCACTTCTTGTAAGCAAATAACATCTGTATTATAGCGAATAATCTCTTCCTTCAAAGCATTCCTTCTGAAGTCCCATTCTAACGCCCATGAAGGTGTGTATTTGTACAATTTTGTGGTGGCGTAGTGTTGACATAATGTGTTATAGGTCATCAAGGTGAAGGATTCGCCGGAGTCTGCATCAACGTGGTCGTCTGCGTATGGGCTAGGGTTCTGAACAGGATCAATGAAATCGCCATCTTCCTGCAACAAAAACCAAGAACGAGGGTTTGGTTCTGGGTATGTAGGCTCCATATCTCTGAAGTATGTGATGAGAGCTTTGGTGCCTTGCTCGGCAACCATGTTGGCAACGCTCAAATCGATCGGGTTACCCTCAATACCGATGAACAATAACTCGATCAAATTTCTGAACTGGTGAGGCAAGGACTTGATGTTGTTGTCGAACAAGTAGAGATATCTCAAGTTGTAGCACAAGCCCAACTCTGGAGGGACCTCGTTGATTCTGTTTTGAGACAAGTCGAGAACTCTCAATCCACGCAAGTTCTTGATGATCGAGGGGACGGAGGTGAGTTTGTTGTTGTTTAAGTACAAAGATTCCAAGAAATCGTATTGGAATAACTTGGGAGACATGGTGAGCAAGCCCTGGCCAGAGAGATCCATGTGGCACCAGAATTGTTTGCCCGATGTTCTAGCCATCATTCTTTGTTCTTCATCGTCTTCCAAATCGACCTTCTTGTTTCTCATCAAAGCGGCGGGGGTAGTGGTTTGAGCAGCCTTTTGGTGCTTCTCCTGTTCCTCCAACGCGGTGACAATTGTTTTTGTTGCATCAATCAAAGTGACGGACTTGACTTCAGCATATGGATTCTTGGGCTTTCGAGAGTTCTGGGCGTATTGTCTAGCGTAAAAGTGTGGGACGTCTTCAGCACGCGACAATTGGCATAGCTGGATTTGATGCTGCCAGTAAATGGACGTTGGGTCATCCACGTTGATGGACGTGACCTTCGAAGGCTGCTGGTATCCATGAGATGCGTTGAACTGGACGGAGAGGGCTTGCTGATGGGGAAGAGCAGCCTGTTGGTTGACGTGCTTGGGCTGGTTCAAGTGGGGGAGCTGCAGAGGCACCAGAGAAGAGCCCTGGTACTGGTTCCACGGCTGCAGCAGAGCCAGCAGCAGAGCCGGAGCCGGATTCTGTTGGTGGCCCTGGAACAGCTGCGGATGGAAGAAGCCCGGAGCAGGTCCTGCTCTTTGGAAGAAAGCAGGATCTCCGTGGGGTCCGTCCAGCACATGTTGCTGTTGCTGTTGCTGTTGTTGTTGCTGTTGCTGTTGTTGCTGCTGTGCTTGCAGACCATAGCCTTTGGCGACCCTGTTGTGAGTCTGCTGTGGAGAAAACAGAGGCTGACCTTGATTTTGGCCTTGCTGTAACTGTTGGAGCAAAATTTGCTGCGACGGTGCTCCGAGCAGCGGAGGCTGCTGGAACTTGTGGTTTATGTTCATGAGAGGCCAATCAATGCGTTTTGTGGATTCAAGGGACTAGCACGTCGAGCAAAGAAGTGGATTAAGATGTGAGCGACGAAAGAAACTTCACAGCGGTAATCTAGTGGCGGACGCTTATAGACTGCGAGATGCCCAGGGATCAGCAAAAGAAGCAAGCTTTCTGCGAGGTAGCAAAGCACCGGAAGTGACTGGGGAGTTTTCAACAAGTGGGTAACCGTCACGAAGATACAGAATGGTGTTTGGGTGCTCGAGAGAGGGATGTTGGAGATTGTGTACGGAAGACGGAGCGCGCACGACTGTCGTTGCGCGGTGCGGGAGGCACGGGTGCAGAGATGTGGATGGCTGGTGGGTGTGGTGGGCCGGGCCGGTTGGGCAGGACCGGGGTGGATGGGCAGGACTGGCGATGGTAGGGATTTGGTCGCCTGTCTACTTTTTACATTTTTCCAAGATTTTCTTGCATTTCGCTCTCTTCTCTACTGTTTTCTTTGTTGGGTGTGGCTTTGGCCTTGACTTTAGCGGCCCTGATGTTCTCTCAACGCTATCAACCCAGACAAATCACCTCGTACTTTGCCGAGCTTGAGTTTCCGTGCAGCCGTGATCTCCGCTTTCGCCAACTTTTTGTTTGCACCTTTGCAAAGCCCAGTCGCCAAAGTGCACACGTCACAGTTGGCGGCTTTGGGTGCACACACTGTCTGGCCAAAACCAACCAACAACGGATTGATGTCGGCCCAGTAGGCGCGAGGAAGCCAGTCCTCAAGAGCCCTCCGCGTGACCTCGGGCTTGTCGGTTTTGGGCACCCAGCCCCACATTTGGCCCAAGCGGTGGATGTGGACGTCAACCCCGATTCCCAGGTTGATGTTCCAGGCGTTTTGGAGAAGCAAGTGGCCCATTTTGGGTCCCACGCCTGGAAGCGACACGATTTCCTCGATGGTCTGTGGCACGTCGCCTGCAAACCGTTCGGCCAACATATCACACGCTTTTTTGATGTACACCGCTTTCCGGCGATGGAATCCGACTTTGGCTATGCACTCATCGATTTCCGCCTCGGTGGCGGCCAAGACAGCCTCGAGGCACAAACCGCCAAATCCCTTTTGCGTGAAGTGGGTGCTGAGCCGCTTGGACGCTTCGAAGTTCACCTCGTCCTTCGTCTGCAGCGAGAGCATGAGCGAGATGAGAAGCTGGAACCGATATAGTCGAGGCGCCACCCGCGAAACGCCGGGACTGATGGTGTTGGGCATTCTCTCGCAGCCCATCGAGTCCACGGGTGTTTCGATGAGCTGGCGCATCCGTACAACTTCATTGTAGACGAGGTTCCAGTTTTTGGGCTGATCTGGAGTGACGTCAGCTGCCGCCACGGGCGGAAATACGTTGACGGCGTTTTTGGTTTCGTTTGCGCCGTATCCTCTGGCTACGGCATCCGTGGCTGCCAACTGTGGCAACATGGCCTCTTTTTTGACGGCAAGATCACTGCCATTTTCCACTTTGCCACGCGCCTCGCCGCCAGAGGCGTCAGGCGACGAGGGCTCCTTTTTCAAAGCCGTGAATTTCGTTTCGATCGTTACGGCCTTCCTTGAAGTACCTGCTTTAACTGTCTTCACGCTTCTCACACGTTTTTGGGTGCTGGCGGCGGCTCCAGAACCAAAATCATTTTCTACCACACCCGCCACCGCCTCTGCGGCGCAATACTCCACTTTGATCTGCGGCTCGCTGGGATCTTTGCCCATCGGGATGGCTGCTTTCTCCAGCCCCTCTGTCTTGAAATGCCTCGGGCTGCGCCGCAATTTGTCTGCAGCGTAAAGCGCCACCTCTGCTGTTCTTTTGATGGGCATTCGTGCTTCTCCACACTTAGGCTCTGACATCGCTTTGAGCATTGCATCGCCGCGACTGCAGACAACACCACTGGTGCGTTGAGTAGTCGTTTCTTAAGAATGAAAGTGAAGGGCGCCGAGAACAACCACTTCCGCGGAAACACGCGTTGTTGCTGTGGTTGAAAATGCAAACACCGTCTAGAACGGTAACGTCGCAACATTCCTTTCTCCGGTTCAATCCTGCCCTCCTTTTGCCTCCCCTGCTGCATTGGTCCGCCGTACTGATATCAACAAGTGTGCAGGTATAGACCCGGGCTTTCGCAGTCGCCCAGCGCTTTCTTTCGGCGCTGGCCCTCACGGCTGCAATGTATTGCCTCAGCTCTCGGGCTCAAGGGGCACATCTCGTAGCTGTTTTCTCAGATTGCCGCTTATCCGCTCTCTGCCCGCTTCCAGTACTTCAAAGCGTGGTCAACCATGCCCACCACCGCTTATCACGGTCGCAGAATTGGTCCAAGTCACATGCAGTACAATGACTCTTCCATGGCGAGCATCAACCATTTCCATCTACCCATTCGAACTAGAGCCAGCCGCAATGAACAACGAGCCTGGCCCTATACCGCCGAGTACCGCATCGGGCGGCACTGGCATTCTGATGTATTATCCCACCAGCCTCGATTTGGGCCCGCCCAATGTGGCCCAGCAGTCTCCAGCACCTCCAAAGGCCCCCCACACCAACCAGAAGAAGAAACAACCCCGAGCCACAGCGCCTGCAAAGACCATCAAGACACCGGGAATGGTCACCGCTCGGTTGTCACAGGCATGTGACCGCTGCAGGGCGAAAAAATCCAAGTGTGATGGCAAAGTGCCCACCTGTTCCGCTTGTGCGGCGGTTGGAATCAAGTGTATCGTTTCCGACAAGCTTTCACGCCGGGCGTTTCCCAAGGGCTACACAGAAACATTGGAGGAGCGTATTCGACAGCTTGAAACGGAAAACACAAAGCTCCAGGGCCTCATTCTGCTCCGAGACGAGCAAATCGCAGTCAACTCGGCCAACGGTGCCAGCGGCCCTGGTCCCTCTGATCTGCGCTCCACCGATAATGACCCCGCGGCCGACTCGCTGGCGGGCGAAGATCTCTCCAACCCTCATACGGTGCTCCTGCGCCATACACATGATGCACAGTGTTCATGCTGCTCCGATCCATACACGCTTCACGACCGCCCGGTGTCTCTCGCAGGCTCGACATATGACGGCGCCTATGGGGACCGGTCAATTGCTGGATCGGTCTTCAGCGACGACATCGACGAACGCGAGAGCTTGTTGAGCATAGACTCGCCGCTTTTAGGTCGCAATGATGCAGACCATGGCATCCGCAGCTTTTCGACCCGAGAAGCCAGCCCAGCACCAGGTGCTTTCGCCGCTGCGACGGCTTTTGAGCAAATGAACAAGCAGGCTGGAGTCGGCAGCTCCAGCGGGTCCCAGATGAACGAGGAAAACAAGCAGCAGATCCTCACCAGTCTTCTTGCGGCATCCATTCCAAGAAGCACAGAGGAAACATTATTTATTCCGACTCTTTTGGCCCGAGTTTGCCAGGTCTATGGCTACAACTCTGCTGCAGGCAAAGTCACTGCAAGTGCCATTGCATCTTTGAAGGACACAGGCGGTGAATATAATTACGACAGCGAGCCCAAGGACGCCGACTATTGCAAACTCCTTAGTCTTATCATGGACAAAAGCACGCCATCGCTTGAGATTTACGAAGTGGTGGAGTTTATCGGCGTGCTTGGGCTTCCGCCGAAGTTGGAATTGGACTACTTGCTCACACTCTATTTCCAAGAGTGGGGAAATGTCTTG
The DNA here is from genome assembly GCA_030563125.1 of Metschnikowia laotica. NCBI lineage: Eukaryota > Fungi > Ascomycota > Pichiomycetes > Serinales > Metschnikowiaceae > Metschnikowia > Metschnikowia laotica. The sequence goes on from JAKUBD010000196.1 coordinate 13,932, forward strand.
CCGGTGGTGGACAAACGGGCTTTTCTCAAAAGCTACGTGTGCATCAGTGGAATCCGGGAACAAAAGGAGGTTCCTTTCTCCGTGCCCGCACACGAGCTGTTGGAAAAACTGGCGGCGATTCTTTCGTTGATCGTTGCGCTAGCGCTATTGTCTGACAAATACAACGTGACCAAATCAGGGAATTCCGCCCGTATTTCCGCCTACTTGAAGGCTACAAAGGACGCTGGTCGTCTCGTCCACCAATTCATTAAACCTAACTGCATGCTCACTAAGTTTTGCTCTATTCAATCGTTGCAAATCTTGACTTTGGCCCTCCAATACTGTCTCGCCTCCGGTGATTTGATTACATGCTATGAACTTCGTGGCCGTGTCATCACAATGGCTCAACAACTACGAATGCACCGGTGCCCTGCTGCTGTGTTGGGACTTGGCAGGGATGCTAATGATCGCACCTTGCAAAATTTCATGCAAGGTGAACGTCGTATTCTTTTTTGGTGCATATACTCCCTTGACGCATACTCATCTTTGAATCTTGGAGTACCTAGACTCCTCAAAGATCACGAGATTGAGTGTGCCATGCCTTTCAGTGGTAAGCAAAACGGACCGAACCAAGGCGCAGATGAGGAGGACGACGAAGACGATAATGAGAATATTCTTATCATCAACAACACCAAGTTGACAATCTTCGGTAAGGTTTCGGCCGTGGCGTTGTCTGTGATGCAATATTGCAAAGTCTTAGGAAACATTGTTGACAGTATTTTCTCAAGGTCAGGCAATTTCGACGTCCAAGAGAAAGCTGTCGAAAAAGACAGAATTTTGGATTGCTGGAGACGCGATTTACCAGCTCACTTGAAATTTGAAATCGACGTCAATGGGTTTTCTCTCAAAAATAACAACAACAACAAGTTGAACAGCGGCTCGGAAGGAACCAACTGGGCCATCTACACCAAGCAACAACAACTCTTGATATATCTATACTATCACGCGAAAGTATTGATGTATCTTCCGGTGATTTCTAAGTACGGCTATCACCATAACGTGGGCATGTCAGCGAAGGAGAAACTCAGCGTTGGGACTGACCACGGCCATATTTCCACGGCCGTTTCAAGCATGACGCTGATCCAACAAGCATCCATCCAAATATTGGAGCTCTTGAAGAGCATTCAGACAGACGCACGGTATCTACTCCCTGTGCCGACAAATATTCCCAGGGAACATGCTCGGTTCATGCTTCTCGTAGCCAAAGGCTCATTGGATTTTCTCAAGGGAGGGTCCCTCCACCAAAATTCGAAGCGGTTGCTTCTCAGCACGCTATCTCTCTTTAAAGAAGAGACAGCCGCACACATACCCAGTGCTCTCACCGAACACTCGGTGTACCTTCTTCAATATTCTGTGTTGAGCATTTTGGGATTAAGCACGGCGAAGGCAACTGCGAACGGTTCCAACTTACGGAAAATGGTGGCTTCGAACTCCTCGTTCAACCGGTTGCTCGAGCTGACTCGCGGTTCGCGTCCGGACAATTTGGTTCTTCTGGAAGCAGAAGCTGCCGGGGCAGCGTACGATGGTTTCAAGAACATGAGCCTCGATGGCCACGGAACGCAAGCGGATGTGGTTCCGCGTCCAGTGGAAATTCCCGAGGTGACACAGTTTAGGCATCAAGGGCCCCCAACCTCGGAAGTGGTTTCGAACGAGGCTCAGAGCCACACATCCGACATATCCGCTTCACTCAGCCAGCTGAACAGCGAGTACCCGCGTAACAGCGAGACGACAGGACCGGCCGACTTTCTCTTGGACGACGAATCCTTCAGCAAGTTTCTCGAGTGCGATCCTTTCAAGATGAAGTTCGGCAACGAATTACTCAACAGTGACTTTGTTACGGACGGTTCGCTAGGATTGGTGCCATTTTTGGCTGAGACCGAGCATCACCGTGACGACGACGCCGTCAGCGACAAAACCGATGGTACGGGTGCATTTAGCTACGGCTGGTGAATTGAAGTAGATGACCCAGTAAACATACCGAAAACCTGCTGAAAGACAAATAAAACGCCGCGGTGCTTGATGTGGAGCAGTGTTCACGAGCGGCTTGTAGCCGCGGGTTCCGCGAGACGTGGTGCCGTTTCTGGTTGTATCCGCATTGTTCTTCTACATCAACCATTTCTTTTCTCCTCGATTCTCTGTATTTACTTTTCCGACCCCCCGATGCTGACCTTCTCAAAATTGAACTTCAAATCTGCAAACTACAGCAAATTTCGCCCGCAGTATCCACCGTCTTTCTATCAGATGTTGATGAGCTATGCGCAGAAGCCCCGTGTCAAGAACACCATTGATTTGGGCTGTGGCACGGGTGAAGCCTCGTATGCTTTGTTGGATTATTCCGATAAAGTGACGGGTCTCGACTTGTCCGCTCGAATGGTCGAAGTGGCCAATGAAGGAAAAGCCGAGCGCTTGCTGGAA
>JAKUBD010000197.1:0-16351 GCA_030563125.1 Metschnikowia laotica
GCTTTTCTAAAGTAACCATCACAGTGGTATTTCTTCTCTCCCCATCAACATCACAAGTAGCGGACAATCGCAATTGACGATTATTCGAGTCTAACATAGGGGGAATAATCTTTGTGAACTTATTCGACGTATTCTGTCTCATATCGTCAATGGTGAAAGACAAAAGATCAATGGATGACTCGAAGTCTCCACTATTTCTCAATTCGAAATTACACTCGAACTCCTTGACGGCTAAGGAGCATAGTTTTCTGTCTTCAAAATCAGATACTCCTTTGGTTTTGTTGTATAAGATCATTTTTAACAATGGAATTTTAAAATTTAAAATAGCTTTTAGCTGTTTCTTATCAACATTAGCGTCTGAAGCTGGAATTTTCTCTGAAGTCGAGGTCCTTGTTGCTTGTTTTTCATTCTGGGGGTTTTGATTATGGCGCATTACTGCATTTGCGTACTCTGCGTCCTCCTCAATATCATCAAGCGAATCATCGTCTTTCACGTCCAAAACTCCCATCACGGATGTTTTGAGATTGTTAATGTAACGCAATTGCATTTCTGTGAGTTTGAAACTTGTTTCCGGGATCAATCCTTCAATTTCAAACTCTGGTCTGTCAGGATCGAAATCCTCCAAGTAATTGACATCAAATGTCACATCTAAATCTTCCACGATCTTTCCAAGTTGCTCCACGTTTTGATCAAAATGAAATTGGGTGAATATGTTAATGTTTCGCAAACCGGCACTCATTATGTTGTGAAGTATGGAATCTCTTGTTTCGAACACATTACTGAGGTAGAATTCGCCCAATTTTGCCACCAACTGATCACACTTCTCCGATTCGAAATCAACGATCTTGGGAAAGTAAAGTATAGGCGCTTGAACCAAAATATTGAATTTGACCTTCCCAGCATCATCAATTTGGCTCGCTTGGTTAATAGCCGCTTCTCTTGCACTGTCATAAATGTCCTTCATGCGCTTGAACTTGCTCAAAAAGCCGAATATCTTCAGAAATGCGTCCTCGATAAAATTAATGCGGATTGCAGCTGTGGAAAAATCAATAGAGCTTTGATAAGCTTCGTCATGCTTGGTCATGTCGAAAGTTTTGTAAGTGAATTCAGCTAAATTATCACCTTCGATGCTAACAAGGTTTCGGAAGATGGAATTTCGAGGTGAGCCGTGATTAGTTTCATCATGGAGGGTCAATGCTCCGAGTTTACCTCTGACTTCCATTTCCTCAGGAACCATCAACACATCAATCAGCGCAGTGCTCAACTGCAATGTTGCAAGCTTTATGGAGTCCTCGTTCAAAACCACCATGATCCTGTCAAGATTGACATGAACATTTAATTTTTCAGGAGAGTTAGTTTCATCAAGGGCGCTGTTGTGATTAAGTTCACTGGTCGCAGCATTTTGACTGTTTGGATCTGTGAAAGTGTTCAAAACAAAGGTCAAAATGCTCAATATAGACTTTCTCGACAAAATAATCTTCATTGCTGATAACTGTAACGACACATCTTGATCAAACACTTCAATACGCTTATCTTCGAGTTCAACAATCCTTTGAGTGCGACTGTATTGTACCTTGAAAAGTTCGGTGTTGCTTCGTTTGATTTCGTCCTCGTCGATAAAATTATTAGACGATAAAAGCTTTTGAAACTCTGGAACTCCTGATATTTCGACGTGATCAATAACATTGATATCTGTTAATGAAATATCGACGTGCATGTCATTCTCTGTTTTGAAAAGGAAGAGGGACAAGGAGTCTCCAACGATATCAATTAAGCGCTCAGACTTGAAGCTAACCCCATCAATACATCTGGATAAGTTGAGAGTCACCGTATTAACCTTGAAATCGAAATCAAACATGTGTTGCTCCAGTTGGGCCTTCGACAATTGCTTCTCCTCAGCAGAGTCAACGTCATTTATCTCTGTCACTTTTCCTCCAGACTCAAATGGATTAAAGACACTTTCGGTATCCATATCATCTCCTTGGCTGCTAGGAAGAACACGCTCAATGAGCTGCATGATGGTTTTATATTGAAAGTCATTCATGGAAATTTTGATCTCTGGAATATCTCCCTTCGCCCTGAACCGAGCCAAGTTGGTGGCATCCGGTAATATGGATATTCCCAATGAAAAATTGAGTGACAAATCCTCAAAAATTGCTGATGAGTTTTCTGCATTCTTTGTGTGAAGCTGCTTCATCGTGTCCTTGATATTGGGACCCACCAAAAACTGTGAATCTTGAAGCCGAAGAACAAACTTGTCATACATCAAGTCCTGAAGCTCGCTCCAGTCTTCAGTAGTATAACTTTCTTTCGACTTGAACATCTGCAAAGTTTTGGAATCCACAAGCTCACTGGAGACACTTATATGACCAGCATCAAGTATAAGAACAGGCGATTTCCAGCTATTCGGATCTAGAGGGACAATGATAAGAGGCGCTTGAAGATCGAGTCTCACCGATATTGTCTTGTGTTCTTCCAACGCGTATTGGAGGCCCATTCTTGTCTGAGAAGTGATTCCTTCGACTGTGGCTTCTGCCGCATTCATTATGGCACCCACGGTGTCAAGATGTATTTTTGGAGGTTGAAAGAACTTGATGACTTCGTTAACAAACAAGTAGTTGTAAAAAATGGTCATCGACATCAATTTGACGACAAGTGAAGAATCCGCAGAACCATCTAAAGGATTATTCTCGAATGAAACTTGGAAGAACGGGTCTTTACTGCCTTCTTCGCTAACTGGAGACTGAGTAAGCGCATGCGTGTGTTCGTGTTTGACGCTAACGATATGCTTATAGAGTGGCTTCGTTGTGCCATCCTCGATCTTCAACTCCTGAAGGGTGAAGTTTGCTAAGAAAGAGTCTGGTCTGGACAAGAATTGAGTCTGACAGCCCTCGACAATGACTTCGGCCAAAGCGGACGAACCTTTTTCGCGCTTGAGAGATATACCTCCTCTTTTCAAGTTGACCCCAACTTCCATCATGACTCTGTCACGAGGCAAGTCGATATCAGTTGCTTTGGAATCCTCGACGTAATCAATTGTTTCATAAAGAGCTTTCCGTTGCTCGTCGGTCAACGTCAAATTCAATGCGTCTTCATCATTGTCTGTGGTTGTGGTCTGATTGGCGGCTGGCTGAGGAGAGGACCACCACGAAAGCCAACCGCCGGTCGCAGGCTCGGCCGCTTTGGTAGGAGGAGCTTCCAATTTTTCCTTCAGCACTTGGTTTCTAGCCAAAGAGCGGAAGAATTTGATGTCCTCATAAATGAGCTCATTTTCCAAGTTGGCAAACTCTGACTCTTGTTCAACAGAGAGGGTTTTCCCGAGAAGCTTGATTCTCCATAAAGAAACGTAGGACTTGCGCTGGTCCCTTCTCTTCTTCATGTAGCCCCAACTCCATCGGTAATGTTTTTCGTGGATCTCATTGAGAACAGACTTGGCAGCGTAAACAAACCACTCGCGGGGAGATTCCTCCACTGAGCACTTGGGGCGAAGCTTTCGGAATTTCCAGGTTTTTTGGAGCCAGTGGAACTTCGATGCTGTCCACAAAATGTCTCTGTATTGCGTGCTGTCGAAGTCGATGGAAAAGTCATCGAAAAACAAGTCAGCTTTGATATGCGGATGCTTGTCCGTGGCGCCGGCCTTGTGGACTATGACGTGGCCCTCACCGGACACCGGTTTCAAGAGGTATTGCTGGTCTGGGGTTGCAGCAGCGAAGTAATTTTTCAAGTCCTCGAGAAGTTGAGCGGGATCCTCCGACATGAAGGGCGAGGAGTCAGTGTTCATGTAGAAGGAGAAGTTGCGTAGCACCAACAACTTGCGAGTGAAGCTTTGGGTGATGGTGATGAAGCTAGGCAACCAGCTTTCGTCGGTGGATGAGGCGGAGAGTTCAGACAAGGTCATTCCCATGGCATAGGGGGATTCTGTCAAGACGCAATTGTCCTCGTAGCGAACATGGATGTTTTTGATGGTCACTTGGACATTGTCGACGATTTTGGTGATGAGACTCTCAGTGAACGACTCGTTGTTGCCCGCGGCCGGGTCCGACGAGGCGACGGCGGTCTGGATAGCCTCGAGGTCCCGCAACTTCTCCTGCTTGATCAGCTGGGCGCGGCGGTTGTCCTCGGCAGCATCGAAATCCTGGAGAATCACTGGCGACGCCAAAAGATAGACGTCCTCGATGATGACCTTGACGGGTTTGCCTTTGAGATTCGACCAGGGGATCTGGAGCGTGAGCTCGCCGAGATGGCCGAATTTGACGTCGAGCGGGAGCTTGAACTTGTCGAGCGATTCTTTCTTTAGCCTCAAGTTCCTCAAGCGGACATCGCCGCTCCAGATGCCTATGTTTAAGGACTTGGCGTCGAAGTTTTCGATGTACGCGTCGAGGAAGCGATTGAGAATCGTCGCTGCTATGGATTCGAACATGGTGTCCGATTGTGCTGGCGACGGGGGGATTTGATGTGGAAAGGTGAAAAAGTGGTGGAGAGGTGGAGACAAAAAGAGCCGGTTCTGGTGGGCCGCAATGACGTGCGCACAGTTGCTGTGGCGCGGGGAGGACTGGGGCGAGATCGGGCGCGCGGTTTAGGGCCAAGACGGGTGTTTGGCGAAATTAGGCGAGCTTTAGGGCCATTTTGGGGCTGGGAATGGCGCGGCGCGCCCTACAGCCACCGCCGCTTGGCCCTAGAGGGGCGGCAAACCGAAAAACGAAAAGAAGGAAAAGAAGGAAACGAAGGAAAAGAAGGACTCAAAAAGTAGACGGAATCGAAAAGAACGAATCAATAGAACGAATCGAAAGAGTAAAATGGATTGTAAAAAAAAAGAAACAAAAACAAAAACAAACATCAGTCTTCTCGCCCGGTGGACTCTCTGATTTTGCATTATACGTTGGAGGCTCCTTTATCGCAGTAGATGGAATACGCATCACAATGGCGCCGTCCCGCCAGAAACCTCAGGGCGGACGGGTCACGTGACCCGGCGTGCAATGGCGGTGCGGTCCGCCCCGCCCCGTTCGGGGCACGCGTAGCAGCGGTCCAACGGCGCTGGCCTCGTCCGGAGTGGCGCCCAAACGAGCCGTGCCCGCTGTGCGTCCGCATATCTGAAACAATCACGAAACACGCCTGCACCGCCCCAGAATCGTGGCCGGTGCCCCGCCAATCCAGCCGTCCAGCAGCCTTTCGTGCCCTCCGCGCGCCCCACCTTGGTGCGCGCTGCCTTGACTACCCCACGAATCCCGCAAGTCCCTGCCATTTCGCGTCATGCTCCGCCGCACCGCCGAGGGCAACCTGAGCAGCGAGGTCAAATTCGGCCCGGCGCAAACTTAGCCTCCGGAAATGGGACGGTTTTGGGGCAACGTACCCACGGCCACCGCATTCAAACGAAAAACGAAAAACGAAAAAAGAAAAACGAACGCAGCGCCGAAACCGCCCCTGCCAGATCTGTCCAAAATCTCATCCTCCCACTCCCGGCCGCATTGTGCCGACTGAACTGGCTACCGTGCACGTGACTTTATCTTATCTGTGGATCGCGCAGACCCATGACTCGTCTTACCCTGCCACCTGTCCCTGGCTATCCACGCCCCCGCCATCGCTTTCCTTACCCCTGCTCCACCCACGCCGGCCTGCAACTTCAGACGCTGTTCTCTGCTGTTGCGCCCGTGATTCCATTTCCACCCGCCCCTCCCCGTCGTCTCCCTGCGCTAGTTGCGCTTATCGCCTCCTGTGCCTCCAGGGACCCTCAGCCTCCCTACTGCCCTGTCAGCTAGCAACATTCTAGCAGAAAGCGCCGCGTATTTAAGCGCCGCCGTCCTTTCTGTGTTGCCACCGTTTGTGTTGGACGCCCCTGAAAAAAGCAAAAAAAAAAATCACGGCCACTTCCTCTCTCGCCACCGCCCTCGCTTGTCTTTAGTGTTGTGTTGTGTTGGAGTCGTGTGTGCTCGACCGGGTCTCGTCTCATCACTTCTATACATTCCCTTCCCTCCGCCTACCGCCACATTTCTCCCTCCCTTGCCTCCTGCCACTTCCTTCCCGTTGAACACCCCTGGCAACGCATCCACCACCTCGTCTGTGGCGCCTTCTGCTTTGTTTGAGTTGTTCTCTCACGTGCGTCTTAGCTAAGGCCAACTCAACCAGCTCTGGCGCTCAATCGTCTGGCGCGGAAACAATACAACCGCTGCCCCGGACAAAGGGATCCATACTCCTAACTCCGCCTCCCACTCTGGAACTGCCATATTGCAGGCTCAAAAAACGTCGCCTCTTGTGCCGCCTCGTCTGCCCAACTCCAAACCCTCTCAATCGCCACCCATGTCGAATGCTCAGAATACCATCGGGCCTTACGTGGTCGGGCCGGAGATCGGGAAAGGCTCCTTCGCCACCGTCTACAAGTGCCTGGTGAAAGACACAAATCAGGCGGTCGCCATCAAGAGTGTCGTGCGCTCCAAACTCAAGTCCAAGAAACTAGTGGAAAACTTGGAGGTAGAGATCACCATCTTGAAGACCTTGAAGCATCCACACATTGTCGGCCTTTTGGATTACACCCAAACTGCGTCCCACTTCCATCTAATAATGGACTACTGCTCTATGGGCGATCTCTCTTACTTCATTCGCAAGAGAGCGCAGTTGGTCAAAACTCATCCCGTTATTTCCTCTCTCCTACAGCGGTTTCCCTCGCCTGAAGGCTCCCACGGTTTGAACGAAACGATTGTAATTCATTTCTTACAGCAGCTCAGTTCCGCCCTACAGTTCTTGCGCAGCAAGAGCTTGGTCCACAGAGATATCAAACCTCAAAACCTCCTACTCTGTCCTCCCGTCCATTCTAAAGAAAATTTCGATGCAGGCGACTTCGTTGGTTTATGGGAGTTGCCAATCTTGAAAATTGCTGACTTCGGCTTCGCCCGTGTTTTACCATCCACCTCCCTAGCCGAGACGCTATGTGGGTCTCCCTTATACATGGCACCTGAGATCTTGAGATACGAAAAATATAATGCAAAGGCGGACTTGTGGTCTTTGGGTGCGGTTCTTTACGAAATGACTGTCGGTAAACCCCCATTTCGTGCATCCAATCACATTGAGTTATTGAAGAACATCGAGAAAACCCACGATAAAATCAAATTTCCCTCCGCTGCACAGGTACCGGAATCACTTAAGGCCTTGATACGATCTCTACTCAAGTATCACCCCACCGAAAGAATTTCCTTTAATGAGTTCTTCAATGATCCTTTAATTACCAATAAGCTTGAAAGTAATCATAAACCTCTTGACACATCCGACATGGATGAAAATTTGTTTATAAGTGAGTATATCTCACCAATCAAACCATCTGACAGAGAGAAATTTGGGAACCTCGGCACTAATGATGAAGAGCTTGAGAGACCAGCACAACAATCACAAAGTGTGGTTTTGTCTCCTCGGGAGTCTCAGCAGGAAGGTTCTTTGAGGGATGATCAAATCAAACTGATTATCACCAAAAGTAGTCCCGACGCGAGCTCCACTCGGTTTCACAAAAAGAAAGAATTAGATCTCCCTCCCAGATCAAACAACAACGGGATAGTTCTAGAAAAAGACTATGTCGTTGTTGAAAAAAGGGCTGTCGAAGTCAATGCCATTGCAGATGAGTTAGCAAAAGTTGAAATGGGGAACTTTATCCGGCGCAGACTGAGCGGCAGCTCTGAACGGGATTCATTAATTGCGCGGAGAAATTCACAACGTTCAAATTCATCCGGGAGCCATACGGGTGCTCCCATAGGAGAACGCAGGATCTCGGTCTCTATTTCTCCAACTAATGCATTGGGAAAGGCAATCTCATTGGCATCCAACAGATTATTCGGTAATAACTTGAGTCCTTTTAATTTCACAGAGATTCAAAACAAAGAAGAACCGAGACAGGATCATGCCGCAAACGCTGAGTTTGAAACCAATTTGCTTCAAAAAGTTGGAATTCCAGTGTCTAATGCTCTTGTTCATGACGAAGCGGTCTCGTTGGAAAATCTGATAAATGATGACGAAAAAGTTCTTAAGCTGTTGGAGCTGATCGCCACAAAAGCACATGCAGTCAACCTTTTTGCAGATGTCAAGTTTAGTCAGCTAATTCCTTCGCCTCCTTCCAATAATGACGAATTCTTTCAAAAGGAAGACATCATACCTCCCAAGGTTGTGAAAACTATTTGTGAGGAGGGAGTTGTCTTGTATGTCAAAACATTATCCCTTTTGGCTAAAGGTATGACTCTCGCAAGTCACTGGTGGGGAATTCACTACGATAAGGACGATGTAACGGGCCAAAGAAGTATGATTCGCTCCATTAACTATCAAATCTCAATCAAAATCAATGAAGTGGTGCAATGGATACGGGACAAGTTCAACGAGTGTCTAGAAAAGGCTGAATTCATCAAATTGCGATTGGAGGAGGCTAGCGCAGCCATTAACAGAACGGGGGCCCCAAGTATCAATAACGAGAGCAGAAATATATACATTGGGGGTTCCGGTTCTAATTTTACTGACTCCGGTACGCGGGTGATGGCAGAAAAATTGATCTTTGACAGAGCTTTGGAAATGTCCCGAAACGCAGCCGTCAATGAGTTAGTAAAAGAGGATTTGAAAGGATGCGAGTTGGCTTATAGTACGGCCATTTGGATGCTTGAAGCGCTCCTAGATGATGGAGATGGAGAAGAGGACAAGCTTGATCAAGAGGACAAAGCAATGATAGAAAAGTTCATTGTTAGTGTCGGAAACCGATTGTCGGTCTTGAAAAGAAAATTGGACTACATGTGAGCAAAGCCCGTTGAAATTCGTTTTTTCTTCTGAAATCTTTTTTTTTTTTATTTTACACTTATTACAGCTTTTATTAACTTTTTGTCATAAGTTTTGGTTTTGGTACTGGTTTATTTAATAAAGATAATCAATTAGATACTACACGGGACTTGCCGAAAGAAAAGTAAATTACTAGAATTGTGGTTCGGATCGCTCGTGCTGGAGCAAGCCAAGAGTAATGGAGTTCGATCTGATATAGCCAGGTCTTTTCTCAATGGGGCTCAGGAGTTCCAGGTTAAGCTTGGATTGGCTCTCCTTGTCCGTATCCAAATGCTTAGATATGGGTAGTGGGTAATTGATTGGCTCTTTCTTGTAATGATTGTTGAAATGGCCTGAATTGATGGTTGCTGTCCTCTGCGAGTTTTGGCGATTTATATTCCCGGTGTTTCGATTGTGTGTAGAACTGCTTTCTTGAGGAAGGTCAGGAGATTGCAAAACTTCTTGCCGAAGAGGTGAAGAATAAACTTGTGGCTTCTTCAACCTCTGTATTTCTAGCGGTACAGCGGGATTCGATGACGGTGGATATGCAATATAGTTGGTCGCAGGTGATAACGGCTCTGAGGTGATACCCATCAAGCTTTCCGGGACATCTTCCAATTCTTCCATCATGTCTGGAAACACTACGCCCGATGTGAAAAATCTTGGTGAGTTTTGATTTGCCAAATCTGTCAAGTTTGAATCATGAGAAAGGGCACGATTGCTCAAACTCAAAAAGGGTGGTCTTGCTCTAGGCACTACCTTGGAATTGAACTTTAGAGTGAGATTGCCTTCCTCTTCACTGTCGCTGTCACTATCGCTGCTGCCAGAGAAAGAGGGCTGTCTTGAGCCCATTGAAATGTTGCTCTGTCTCGGTTTAATATCGATCGAGGATGTGGGACCTGATTCGTCAATATTTCTTGAAGTATCATTGGAAGCAGGCTTGCCAGACACGTAATTGCCAAACTTGAAATTCTTGAATTTTTCCGTAATGTGTTCTGTTGTCTTATCAGAAGGTAAGGTCGGGTCCGAAATGGTGACGTTTTCATGCATTTGTTTGAGCTTATTTTTCTTGCCCTTAAATTCTTGATACTTCAATGTGAGGTAATCATCATTGAAGCTGTCTAGGGATGCGAAACTTTCCGTCAATGGGAGAGATATCACGGACGATTTACGTCTCTCGAGGTCAATGTCAATCGGTCCTATCTTGATCTTGCTCTGACAATCATGCATGTCCGTAAGGCCATGATCTTTTTGAAAAGACCGGCGTTTTGACTCCTTTGCAAGATTGCTGATTGTAGGCGTCAAAGCCGTGCCCAAGGGCGTTCCTCTCGTCTTTCTGTCTGATTTCTGAATGTCTTTAAACACGTCGATAGCAGATTGGTTTTGCAAATAGAGATCGCCTCCCACATTACGTTTGGTTTCAATTTGAGGCGCTTCCAATGAGCTTGCACTGTCTCTTCTTCCATAATCCAACACATCGTACAACAAAGAGCTTGTTCGACTTCTCGAGAATCTTCTTTGTGGTTGGGGCGAAGACTGGTAGCCGCTGTGATGAGGAGATAATGCCGAGGGAGGGTTTGAGCGATTGCTTTGAAAATGAGATGATTGAAGAACCTGTGGGGATGTCAGAGAAACGTCCGAGTCAACCAAAGATAATCCGAGGGACAATTTTTGCGCTATGTCGTCCGCTGAATTTGTATTTTTTCCGCAGTCCCGGGAGGAATCGCTCGAAAGGAGTTCTCCATTTGAAGACCCAAGATCTGTACTTGAAAGTACGCTTACCAGGCTGGCTTCGGTGTTGAGAGCTTTCAAAAACTTTCCTTTTACTGTCTTAGCAAAGCCCAATGGTTTATCTTGCGAGAATTCATACGCCCCATTGGGGTTTTTGAGCTCTCTAATTTGGTCCTGGTTCGCATAGTCTATATTCAAGTAAAGGAGCTCCAACTGTTTTTCTGGGTTATCCTCGAGGTCCAACAAGGTGAATGGATGACGCTTTATATCGGCGATGTCCAAGCGCGTATCAACGTTTTTATCAAGCATTTTGGAAAGCAAGTCTTTGGCGAGGTTGAATTCGATATCGGACACCTCCTCCGGGGAGAAAAAGGCCGACTTCGATGGCGGAAATTCTAAGGGCTCGTTGACAATAACGTCAAACAATGCAAACTCAGATTCCGCATTGAACGGAACCCTTCCGAAAAGTAGACAGTAAAGGGTGACGCCGAGAGCCCAAATATCGATCTTGTGGTTGACCTTAGGCATGCCCGACTCGACGGACGACACATTGATTTGAGCTGTATCTGGAGAGATGATGCTAGAAATACTTGGGTTGTTGGAAATGGATGTTCGGCAGAGCTCGGGAGCGAAGAAGGCCGGAGTCCCGACGGTTTTTGCAAGCTCGGTGTCGGTACAACACTTGCCGTCACTTGATGAGCTCAAAAAAGATGCAAACGACACACCAAAATCGGAAATCTTCACGACATCGTCAGAATTGACAAGCAAATTGGCAGGCTTTATGTCACGGTGCACTATTCCTTGCATGTGCAAGTACTCAAGGCCAAGTAGCACGTCTCTGAAAATACGGCGGGACTGCCTGAAGGTGAGGTTGGGCGAGTACTCATTGGAGAGAAGGTCATTGTCCTCGGTAGCCACAGGGCAGTTCGCCTGGCTAGGACCGCTGGAACGGCGATTTTCCAGCCAACAAGGAATCTTTTCCGTAGATGAGCTTCCTTGCGGGAGCGGGCACTTGACTGGGGACTGGCGCTTCCACTTGATTTCGCCTCTGTCCATGTATTCAAGCACCAAGTAGATCTTAAACGAGTTGCGGTCGTCGAGCACCTCGCGGAACTTGACAATGTACTTGTGGTTGCAGCGCTTCATGATGGAGATTTCCTTGCGGATCTTTGCCTCGCAGTCGCTGATGTGGGCCTGGTTCGACGCAAGATTGGACGGACGACGCATGCGTAACAGCTTATGCTTTGATTTGCGGCTGACGACCTTGATGGCAACGAGCTCGTTTGTCTGTAAGTCGCGTGCAAGCTTTACCTTACCGTGCTCGCCGCGGCCAACCTCCCGGAGGATTTCGTAGGTATTGAGCACCTTCCGGCGTGAGGCCGGATCGTAGCCGATGGAGACGTGCGACGTTTCCTTGACGCATGACTGAAAGCCAGACTGCAGCGCAAGCTGGTGCTGTGACACGTCTGAGTCTGCACGGGCTAGAAGCGAGTCGACCGGCGGCTTCGCATGGACATCTGCAGACGTAATGGAGTTTTCTCGGGATCGCAGGACGCTTCTGTGGAGCAAGTCGGCCACCTTTCCCAAGAATTTCTTGCGGGACCTGTCTGCATCGGGCAGTGGCGGGTCCTTTGCAGTGATGGTTTTGTGGGAGACGACCGGCAGTAGCGCCACGTCGGGCGAGCCGCACTTTATGTTGTGGATAACGGAGGGATTGCGTGAGCCCGCCAGGTCTGTATTGATGGACATTTGTGACTGTGGCTTGTGGGCATGTGAGTTTTCAGGAGCAGCCGTTGTCGAGGACGGATCCGATGGCTGGAAAGCTTCTGTGGTTTGATTGCTTGAATCCTGGACTGGTTGTGGCCTTCAATTGTGGAGTTTTCGAGGACTGGAGCGTGGCAGCTTTGTGGAGTTGCAACGGCACGCTCGAATCGGGCAAAAAAAGCAGCGGTAATCTTGGAAAGCTATGTGGCACTGGCGGTAAGCTCAACAGGCCAAGCGTACGGCAGATGGTAGCGTAAGAGGTAGGGGTGTGGCGAGAGAAGAGGAGCGTTGAAGGTGTAGGCGTCCGGTGCAGTTAGTGCGCTACCAAAAAAACGCTCGGTGCGGGTGTAATTCATCTATACATGGCGAGGCCGAGGCGCCGGCATAATTGTTGCTGGCAACAGCTGGAAAGCTCGAATCCTTGGCGGCCCGGCAGCCACTCAGGAGGATGCTTTCAAGGAGGAGGGGTTGTGGGGGGTTCTCGAGAGTCCAAGCGCCTCGATATCTCGAGCCCGCCTGGAAGTACCGGAACGCCTGGCCCGCCCTGGCTCTGCCTCAACACCTACTCTTTTCCGTCCTTCTTGCTGCGGCGAAGCCCGTTTAAAAAAGCCTCCACGCCTTCCCCGTCGTAGTCGTAGCCAAAGCTGGACGCGAGAATGGCACCGATGCTGTTCTCGTTCATGTTCATGCTCAAGTCGCCGGCAGCGTTGCGGAAAAACTCGCTTCGAACAACCTCCATTACATGCTGCCTCGTGGCCTCGACGTTGTCGGGCAACAACGCGCCGTACCTGTCGGCGATTTCGCTCGGCAGGAGCCGTGCAAGGTGGCGGTCGACCATCTCAGCCGTCAAAAAGTCGCCAAGTTGCATGATCGGGTACGAGTCCTCGGGCGCCCGGGCCCGGGCGGCGGCTCGGTCGCTGGGTCGTTAATAACCATGCTTGGTTCGGGGAGAGCGGGCGAGATCCGACGACGAGACGACCGTTTGCACCATCTCGATCCGTCTCACCGCACCACACCTCACATCACAATTCGATACTCACTCGTTGGATGGGTCGGCGGCCGATTTTGTTTCTTGGGGCTCTGATTTCTGCTCCTGCTGTTGTGCTTGTTCCTTCTCGTTTTCGTTTTCGTTTTCTTGCTCCTCCGAAAAAAGCGTCTGGATGGACTCCAACAATTTCAAATCTTTCTCGGTCCATTGGCCGAGCATCTCGTCATCCCCCACGTCTTGGAGCCAGTACAAGTTCGCTTCCTCGGAGCAGGGGAACGACAATGCCACCACACGGCCGGTTTTGCACGACCGAATTGGCCTGAACGTCATTTCGCCCGGCATGATCAAAAACTCCTCTTTTTCAATGCCGCTGGCGCTTTTTGGTGTCCACACAAATTCGTAAAAGCCTTCGTCTTCCTGTGCTGGCGCGATCGTCACCACTCCTTTGTGGGGCAATGGTGTGCACGTTTTTGAGTCCTCGTCATACCGGACCTTTCCTGCGTTGAATTTGATGATGGTGGTCATGCTGGTGGTGGAAAACAGTGGAATCAGCGGAACAAACGACATCAGTGGCTCTTGCCTCGGCGTTGCCACACCCCTTGCACACCCGTACACCGTACACCGGCACAACTGCGTGCTCCGTCAAGAAACCTCCGTGCCTCCCGCCATCGTCTTCATCATCGTGCTCCAAACTGCGGCCCGGCCTGTTCTGCGTTCTAGCCGCTGTTTTTGACCTCCAGCCGTCGTTTTTGTGTCTCGTTGCTGTCTCGGGCCGCTCTCGACCGTCCAAAGATTTTGATCTCGATACCGTTTGCCCGCCTGTACCGCCCCCGGTTGTCAAGCCTCCAAGCCTCACTGCTTCCCCACCATTCCAGCTCCCCCATGCCCGCCTTCCCACCACCCGAAGTCTCGGCCATCGTTGAGGAGATTGCCTCCATCTTGCGCGAACGCAAGCAAACACTCGCCGTGTCGGAAGCTGCTTGCGGCGGTCTCCTTTCCGCATACATTGTATCCGTCAACGGTGCATCGACGTTCTACATCGGAGGCAAATTGGTGTACCTGATCAGACAACGGTTGAAGCTCTCCGGCTGGTCCGACGCCGAAATCTCCTCCTACACTGGCCCGCTGGAGCAAGTGGTGATGAAATTGGCTCGCACAACCAAGTACGAGCTTGGATCCACATACGTCTTGTCTGAAACGGGGTTTGCCGGCCCCACGACCGATTTGAACGTTGGCGAGAAACACAGCCATCACGACGTCGATGTGGGCACCGTTTACTTGGGGCTTTCAGGCCCCACCGGCGATTTCACCGAAAAACACCAGACCGGCTGCAGTAGCCGCTCCGAAAACATGGAGACGTTTGCGCGGCTCGGCTTGACGTTCTTGTTGAACCACCTACGGCTGGCAGTGCCGCCCGTGGCTGCCGGGCATGCCGGGCTCAATACTGCTGCCAATAAATCTCCACTATAGCCCTATAATTTTGTTTGTTGCAGCCAATTCGGTAGACTGGGCTGTATTCCCGGACCGGTACTGATTGTCTGAAAGCGACGCGTCATGTGATTGCGCGCGCCTGCACATGCCCGGGTTCACTGTGATCGTTTGGCACAAATCTCATAGGAGAAAAAAACACACACACTTAACGGCGTCACAAACTGATTCGCCTGGATTCTATCCTAGTATGTTCAATTTTTTTGCACGGCGTGGTGCCGGGCCTCACTCTTCGGGTCCCGGTGTCCGGGCGCTTCTGTTTTCCTCGAGATTTCCATGCCCCTTTTGGCCGCCAAATGGCCTTCCATTCTGAGCGTGTCAACGGTGTGGGCTGTGTGGATGATTCCACAAACAAATCGCCCACAAAAGAAAGAAAAAACATAATAATTAGGAAAACAATAGAATTGAAGTGGCCAGGTGCTTCCCTGGCTCCCCATTTTCCCTCAAACAAATCACTAACAGAAGTAGTAAGATATCAAGAGCTCCCGCCTCAAAAAGCAATTCTCCTTGTGACTGGAATTCTCCTTGTGACTGGAATTCTCCTTGTGACTGGAATTCTCCTTGTGACCACATTCGTCCTTAGTCCTACCCGCATAGAACTGACCCATTTGTGTGCCAATAACGCCCGTTGCGATGGATCAAGAGATTAAGGTCATCAGACGTAAAGTCAACGGCTTCGTCGGCTTCGCCAACTTGCCTAAACAATGGCACAGAAAGTCTGTCAGAAAGGGCTTCAGCTTCAACTGCATGGTAATTGGAGAAAGCGGGCTTGGAAAGAGCACGTTGATCAACACATTGTTCAACCGTGAAATCATGACCCAAACCGCTGACAGCGACGAGGCCCCCGCTGCCGACGATGCCGAGGAGTCGGTCAAAATCGAAAACACCGTTGCCGAGATCGAAGAAGATGGAGTCAAGTTGAAGTTGAACGTCATCACCGCGCCCGGGTTTGGCGAGCACATCAACAACGGCGAGTCCTGGAAGCCGATTGTTGATGAGATCAACACCAGGTTTGATCACTACTTGGAGGCAGAGAGCAGGATCAACCGTTCGGCCATCACAGATAACAGAGTCCACGCCTTGTTGTACTTTATCGAGCCTACAGGCCACTCGTTGAAGGCCTTGGACATCCAGCTCATGAAACTGGTGCACGAGAAGGTCAACTTGATCCCCATCATTGCTCGGTCTGATACGCTCGTCGACGAAGAAATTCACGAGTTCAAGAAGAGAGTGATGGCAGACATCAAGCACCAGAAGATCAAGGTGTTCACCCCGCAAGTGTTTGACAACGACGACGAGGAGGTGAGTAACAACTCGCGCGCGTTGATTGCAGCATTCCCTTTCGCCGTGGTGGGCTCCACTACGGACGTGCAAACCGGCGACGGCAGAAGCGTTCGTGGCAGAGCATACCCATGGGGAGTGATCGAGGTGGATAACGAGAACCACAACGACTTTGTCAAGTTGAGACAGTTGTTGATCCGCAGCAACTTGGAAGAGTTGAAGGAAAACACCTCCGACGTTTTGTACGAAAAGTACAGATCCGAGAAGTTGGAAAAGATGGGAATCGAGCAGGACAACTCCGTGTTCAAGGACTTCGACCCGTTG
>JAKUBD010000198.1:0-16317 GCA_030563125.1 Metschnikowia laotica
CGGCGTTTCTTTTACAAGTCAATGTGCCTATGTGCCGCTTCAAAGCATCTTTTCGGCCTTGCACTCCCGCCGTCTGTGTTTCCCTCCCGCGTCCATCCGCCTTTCTTCAATCTCGAGCTTCCAACGAACCCATGGCTCATCCTCACACGAGCGTGTCGTCCAGCGTGTATTCGCCCGTGGAGTCCACGTTTGGCCACCAAACGAACCTGGCCCGTGCTCCTGGCAACAACTCAAGCGCCCCAGAATCCCGCCTGGGCTTGGGCATACATATCCGCTCAGACTCGTTTGACTCAGACAACCATTTTGAAACGGCGTCAATACACTCGTCAAACGGCAACATGAACTCGGAGCTATCTAATCAGACGTTCCGTACTTACATGACGGCCAACGCAAGCGTCCCCAGCTTCACCTCCATCAACGACTCCCTTCTCCGAACCGACGAGATCCCCCAGAACGAAACCTTCTGTCCAGACGACACCCCGAGGTTTTCAGAAGCAAACGTGTACAACGACAATATAGACAACGACAAGACGCCCTTGGTGGGTGCTTGGCCCGACGAAGTTGACGACTTTCCCCAGCTGTCTACCTCTATCGAAAACCCCGTCGCGTCGGCCGATCACGACTCCTCCGCGGCCCACCTTTCCACTGGCTACCGCCAGGATGGCCAGGCCTCTCCAGTAAGCACAGAGTACTCGGAGCTTACGTCCCGTTTCCTGAGGCTTTCCGTAACTCTCATGCAGAATAGCCTGAAGGTATCTCAAGAGTCCCATGACTTCCAAATGAACTTCTCTCTGAACGTTCAGAAAGCCAATGCGACAAACAATCGCTCTTCCACGTCAAGAAAAAGCATTTACTACAAGAGAATCAATTCCCCGCCAAAGGACGACTCGCCTCCCGCTGCTCCTCTTCAAGTTTCTTTGTCGCTGACCAATCTCGCTGATGAGGCAGATCCGAAATCTCAAACGCAGCCAAACGAATCGACCCTAGAGCAACCAATGTCTCACGATATTTCGGGTTCGGGTCTCAATATTGCCTTTAATGATACCACTGTGGGCTCTGACCAGCTTATGGACCAATCGGGTTTGTCAAAGGAAGACACCACAACATTTAACGCAAGGTATTCCTTGATGTCTGAAACCGAAATATCTCAGTTGGACATGTCCGTATTGTTTATTCGGGCCCTCCATTCATTCGATTCCACAGTATCACAGCTCGAGTCCGGCAGCTCGGTGTGCCTATCTTTCGAAAAGTACGACCTTGCCTTCGTGCACACTGTGGATGATTCTGGCTGGGGTGAGGTCACTCTTTTGGAAACGCTTGAAAGAGGTTGGATCCCCATGAACTTTTTTCTGGCCGCTACAATCAGTGATTCTGGCCTCGAAATAGAGGAAAGAGAACGTGCCATACAATTTGCATGCTACATGGCTCCACTTCTTGACTCATGCGGTAAGTTCCTCCTGAACCCAATATCACATACAACAAGATATGGAACCAAAACCTTTTCCATCAAAATTATTAATGACATCAGAGACGGAGTGCGTCGTTTACTTCAAGAAACTGATTGTTTGTCGAGATCGAACGAGATTGTTATAAAGAGAAATGTGGTCAGGAGATGCAGAAAGACTTTACTTTCAGATTGGTACACCTTAATGGTGAGAGCTGGTGAATACAAAAATACCTCCAACCACGACAAGATCGAAATCTTAACATTGCTCATCCTTCAAGTCATTCGCAGGGCGTCCAAATTTTTTGAAGTTTGGGAGAGGGAGAGTAGTGAGATCATCAAAAGAGACGCTGAAGCATCGTTGAAGGATGACATGCAGAAATATCCATTGTTGGCAAGTCCTCCATATGCGAGACAAAGAGTGACTGAAATCAATTCCGTTCTTTACTCCTACTTATCACTCATTGTTGGTCGTCTTGATCTAATAGAACACAATCCGACTGGCTGTGATATGCTCGAGACCATAGTCCACCATACCATTCTCCTTTTGCGAGAACTTCTTTTTATTTCGAAGACGGG
The DNA here is from genome assembly GCA_030563125.1 of Metschnikowia laotica. NCBI lineage: Eukaryota > Fungi > Ascomycota > Pichiomycetes > Serinales > Metschnikowiaceae > Metschnikowia > Metschnikowia laotica. The sequence continues at coordinate 2,024 of JAKUBD010000198.1, forward strand.
TTCTGATAATTCTTCCTACAAGCCAGTGGAACTTGACCGCTCTCTAGACTCTCTCTTGTCTCTTGTGAGTCAAATTGTCACCAGTGTGAAAGCACTTGTAATTCAAACCCTCGGTGAAACAGATAAATACAGAAGTATGGACCTTTCCGCAATGCAACCGGATACATACAGCTACACGGATGAAGGTAAAAGGCTTGCCGTCATCTCAGCCAAAATGATCAAAACTGTCAGTGTCACAGTTTCTTGCATAAGAAAGATCTTCAATGAAACGGGCGACTTTAGACTCAGCACTGAAAGATCCTATCCTGATTTTTCGAAAATGAGAATAAGAACAGATAACTTCATCCAAAATTGTTCAGTGGGCATGGTCAAATCTCTCTCTATAAAATTGAGAGACTTGCGCCAAATGAAGCAAAAGAATGTGAAGTCCAGCAACAGATACTCTACTTTTCGCTCCGGTAAGCCTGGTGAGTTCGGCATTACCGCAAATGGAGTTGACACGCTTCACAAAGTCCTTTTGGTGGATACAGAGGCTTCTGTTCCTTTCACTTCAGGTATTCTGGAGTTTAAAAAATTCGAAATATCAGACAGTGCTAAGCCTGAAACTGATGTCTTCACTATTAAGGACGAGTTATTAGTTGATAACAATGGCAATTTGCTTGGAGCGTCGTTTAAAGGTCTTGTCTATACATTGACCAACGAGTCGTCACCGGCTGAACACTTTTTTGTTTCTGCATTCTTCTTGTGCTTCAGAAGTTTTGCCAGCGGGGTTGATTTAGCAGAGCTCCTTATCCTTCGATACCAAGGTGACTCTTTCAGTGGACCCGACGACAAGAATGATGCATCGTTCAACGTCAAATTGAAATCGCGCCGAAAATTAGTTTGCCACATGTTCCGCATCTGGCTTGAGTCCTTTTGGGATGCCGAAACGGACCAGCCTGTTTTGACCACCTTGATAAACTTTTTTAATGAAGGGGTAAGTGAAGATCTTCCGCCAGAGGCTTTGAAATTGATTGAAGTATCCGCATATTTGGTTGACAATCAGAATCCAAGACAACAAATCCATCCAAGGAAAATATCGCTTGCTAAATTGGTGAGAAAGAATTCTTTCGCAGATGCGGGTTCAGATAATTCACTTTCATCCCGTTACTCCATGGTGGACGGTTATGAATTATCGAAAATCAATACCAACAGCTCCGTTTCCACATCCATCAAATCGATGACTTTACCCATTCCTTTAGGCATCAGTGGACAATCAACTTCGACGAGTTCTCTCTTGACAAAAGCACAACTTCAAACAATCGAGAAAATTGTGTTGACATATAGACAAATCATTGGAGACCAATGGTGTTCTCAAGAGTACCGTGATTCGAAAGAACTCTTGATTTTGAGAGTATCTCAAATGTTGCCCAAATGGTATCTGTTAAACAGTCAAACCTGGGTCTTGTCTAATTACCGTCCCAACCTTTTGGACTTCAATGGTTTAGAGATCGCAAAACAGTTCACGCTCATCGAGTCCGAAATTTTCTGCGCCATCAAGCCAAATGAGCTCATCAATGACAACTACACTTCGAAAAAAGCACACACCGATTTGGCTTTGAATGTGAGACACTCTTTGCTTTTCACGAATTGCTTGTCGGAATATGTGATTGAATCAGTGCTCCAGCCAAATGTTAATCACAAGGCAAGGTTGAATATTGTTAAAACCTGGTTGAAGATCGCGATCTCTTGTTTGTATTTGAGAAACTTCAACCTGTTAGCGGCCATTATCACATCCTTGCAATCGCATTTGATCACCAGGCTATCCAAGGTCTGGAGTGACTTGTCGGACAAATATACTGAGTTGTACGACTACTTGTGCTGTATCATTCATCCTGACAAGAACTACCATGTTTACCGCTCGAAGCTCAAAAGCTTTCTCTACTCGAACGAGTATAACGTTCCTGTTGTGCCGTACTTTTCTTTGTTTTTGCAAGACTTGACGTTCGTGTCCGAAGGAAATTCCAACTTCAGAAAGGCCAACACGTTCCTAAACCAGAAGTTGATCAACATCGACAAGTACCTCAAGATCACCCGAGTCATTGCCGATATTGAAAGCTTGCAAATATCCTATTACGGCAAGCATAAGACCCTCAACCGCAGCGGCACTCTAGTGTCCATCGGGCTGCGCCAAAAGGCCGATGTACAGCCAGATGGGATGGAAGACTACTCTATCGCACCGGTGCCGGCACTCCAGGAGTTAATTTTGCATGAGCTCTGGAAAATCTCCCAATTGAACAAAAAGGAGGAGGATAGAGCATGGAAGCTCAGTTGCGCAGTACACCCTAGACAGACGCCGCAGTTGAATAGGCCCTAGGTGGCATAAAGGTGGCCCAACACAATTTCGCACCGGGGATTGCAAATTAATCCAGGATAGTTTCAATCGACTTTGCAGTACGATTTCACAGCTTTCTGACCCTCTTTGATTTATTAGCACAGTCCAGAGAGAGCGAAACGGCGATCAGCTGCGCCGCTCTCTCTGAGAGCTCGCCCAATGCCAAAGCGCGACACCAGGCTGAAAATCCAGGGTGTTCCGCCGCACGGAGCTCGCGCCCCGCCACACAGATATATAGCACGCTGGATTCCCCACAAATCCGATATCCAGCTAATGAAATACAACGGCGTCTTCTCTGCCTCTTCGGAGGAGATTGACGAGAAGCTCAATTTGCTATTTGGCCAGCCACTCGATAGTGCTGACTTCCACAGCGCCCTTTCGGAAGCCTTGGAACCCGTATGGACGGGAAACACACGCTCCCTTTCAGGAGTGGCTCGTGTGTTCCGTGACGGAGTGGATCGGTTGATATCTGGGCTCAATAATGACGAATCTCATCCAATCCAGCCTCAAAGCTGCGTAGGCGGCGTTTCGGCTACACCCGATGACGAAGACGACTTGAGTTCCTCCTTCGGCCACGTTGCATCAGCCGCAACCGTCGCCAACAGAAATGGTCTGATTGCCACATCTCTGTCTGCAATTGATGACGACGGCGAGGATATCACCAGCTTGGGGGCTCAACCAAAACGCTCGGTGTCGCTGGAAGCTTCTAATGTGGAGACCACGCCTGACCCTCAAGCCCTGCGATATGAGGCGCGTCTTGAAGATCTTGATTTGTCCATCACCGACAAGTTGCTGGTACCTTCCGTTCCCGAAGGCTCAAACGTGAGTGGTGCTACTGCCCCAGATCCTACCAGCATAGCAGTGGTTCTTCGGAGCTGGCTCGTGGGCATCACGAAAGAGTCGGCTAAGCACGGCAAGGATGTGCTTTCTCTCCTATTTGGGCCTGAAGGTTCGTCCTGTCTTATTCCAGACCAACATTTTGTGCTGACTTTCTTGCAGTATGTGAAGCGCTTCATGGAAAAGGAATTGGGCGAAAATGGTATCGATGAGGCTAGTATCCTTAAGGAATTTATCCTTCTCCTTCACCAGATATTGTGCTCGATTTTCTCGTCGTTTCATTTGCTCAGGCTGAGCGGTGAATCCAACAACAGACTTCTCATCGTCAAGAGGCTCCTATTCGTGTTCTTCAAGGTTGATTTCTCGGGCACCTTCTACAAACTCCTCGGGCATACTTCTGGTAAGCTTCCGCCCACTGATGGCGACGACCCTGTTACAAAAAATGGCCTCCCCTCTCTTCGTCTCTCATATGAGACCGTGATGAGAATTCTAACCATGTACTCCATTCTCGGTGTATGCCCCATCGATTTGATCATGGTTGACAAGGTCTCGTTGTCAGAAGACATCACTGCAATTGAGCACCAGTCGTCGAACATCTACGCTAAGTTCCTTCAGTCTCTTGATCCCACGAAGACCGACGTTTCCACCCATTTCAGTTTGTTCCCTATACTCTCAGCACAGTTCAACTACTACTACACTTTGGCCCCGGACATTCTAGTGCACTCTCTAACTCACTCGTCTTTCTTCGGTTGGATATTGCGCACGAACACTTCTCCTGGTCTGTATCTTTCGACGGATACAACCAAAACAGTAACTAAACCTCTCGAAACCACGTATGACCCTGTTGATCCCTTTCTTTATGAAGTGGAGTATTATGAGAACACGAAGAAGATGAAAACTTCCGGCCAAAGACTCAATTCTGCATCTGCGACGGTGTGTCCTTCGTATTTCCTGGTATCGTCGATGATCTTCCTTCTTTTGGGAAACCAGGCTTATGCGAAGCAGCTTTTGACCGATGACAACGAAAGCAATGTGTTGAAACTCTGGTTTTGTGTCTCCTCTTACATCCACACCTATCAGTACAAGTCTACTCAAAACAAATTTGGGACCCGCATGTCGTTGTTGGCTTTCCTTACCTTGACATCCAGGAAATCGGGCTATACGGATCTTCTTCGAGAAATGGACATCAACGAAAACACGTGGAAAATATGCCATCATATGCAGCCGCCCATCAGCCTCGACAAAAATTCAGGTAGTAAGCTGGGTCTCCTCTATATTTTGGATGTGTTGCAGGTGACATTGAGGTACGTTCTCACGAAAAAATTGGATCTCGATAACTCTAAGATTTGTTTGACAGTGGTCTACCAAATCATGCTCAATTTTGAGTCCAATAAATTTGAGGGTCTCGAAACCTATTGTTGGAAAGATTTTTACCATTCTCTTATGCAATTCATCAGATTCATCGCAAAAAACCATAACGAAGAAGATTTAAAGTACGTCATCGAGGAAGCGTTTTCGGTCATTGAGTTGTTTTTGAGCCCCCGTTTCGACCAAGTCTTCGAGAAAAACAATTCCAGTTTCTCATTTGGTTCACATTTGACAAAATCCATCAACTTCGACCTTTTGTACATCATCCTACAGCTGTTCGAAACGATCAATTCTCTATTCAATCGCTACATTGTCAAACGAGCCAATTACACTAGATTAGAAAAAGTCTTGGGTGAGCTAGAAAAAGAATTCTAGTCCGATACGAGTGGTGAGTACCATACCGATGATGTGATCAAACTATTAAACAATCTTTCTATTTTGAACACCGACGCGCCCGTTTTGACAAAGTTTAATATCACGGAGTTCAACTTTGCAGACACCTTCAAATATTTCGAGGGGGAAGACATCAAAGGGTTTGAGAAAGAAAGCGATGCCATTGTGACGTTCAAAACCATGCTAGAAACCAATTGGCTTCACGAAAAGAAAAAGTAGCGGTCTACAGCGGATATACATAACCTTCAACGTAGTTTTTTAGTCTATAGTAATACATTCGTCACTTATTTCGGCCAGAATTATTGGATGCTTCTGAAGAAATCCATACAAGCGGTAAAAACCACTAAGAGAATACCTCCACCAGGACCCAATCTCAAGACCTTTGGAATGAAACCTTTGTACAAGGCAGTGAAACCTTCTTCCTTCACGACAGTGCCAAGAGATGGGAGCGTCCAGATGTATTTAGAAGAGCCAGCTTGGATTCTGGATTTGACAACATCGAAAGGCGTGTTCAAAACCGTACCGAAAGTACCACCGATAGTTCCACAAGTCAAATCTATAAGCGTCTTCTCGGTGGAACTCTTAGGTTGAGGCATCCAGCCTCTGACCTGGTGAATCAAACCAAAGTAACCAGCGTTCCAAGCCACGTGTCTCCACATGGTGGACTCCAAACCCTTGTACATTCCAAGCAATCCATCGGTCTTGATGATGTGCTTGATTACCTGGCTCATGCCGTTGAACTTAGTAGCAGGGTCTTGCAACTTGATCTTCACCAACTCAAAGGGAACAACGACGAAGGACTCGGTGGCACCAGCGGTGGCACCGGTCAAAACAGCCAATGATTGGGTCATTGGCATGTTGAATGCGTTTCTGTAGAACTTTCCCCACTCGTCATTGGCAGCAAACTTGATAGCTCTTTTCGGAGCCTCCATCAAGATTGGAGCGGTGATACCCTTGTATAACCGAGAGACACCCTCGTCCGCGACGATCTTCTTCAAACATCTGATGGTACCGTTGTATTCCGAGGTGGTGGCCAACTGCTGTCTTGTTTTGACCACATCCAAAGGATACATGGTCAAAATTTCAGAGACACCGGCAATGGCGCCCGAGAAAAACTGGTAGATGAAAGGCAAGGGCTTTGGTTCAGACATTAGGCAGGATCAATGAATGTGAGTTGCAGAGGATGCGGTATAAGAGCTCACGAACAGTCAGGCGGGATCAAACGGATCGAAAACCAAAGGGATGTTTTGCACGAAAAGTGGGGAGGAAAAGTCAGCAAGATTTATCAACGGTGGAAATTGGAAATCGGGGGAGTCTGGTGCTGGTGCTTTGTGCAGTAGCCGCTTTCTCCACTCTTTCGCGCGCTGGTGTGCAGAGTCATCAAATAATGCGACACGGTGATAAGCCATCGAGCCGTCACTGCAAGCAAGCGGGGCAGGATAAAAACAGCCCCGGAAAATCGCCGGGCGTGCACCTTTTGGCGGTGGGTTCTGGGGAAGTGTTCCCGTAAGCCCCCGAAAGCTGCAAAATCCGGTTGCCGTCTCGCCGGCCGGCGCTCACGTGTGCCCCAACCTCATCAGAAATCCGGCCAGCCGCTATGACTCAGTGCCTCATCCACCGCGGCCCGCTACCGGCGCAGACCGAAATTTTCAACAAGCACATGTGGTTGGTCCGATATAGCCCAAACGGAAAAAAATCTCCCGGGAGATGCGAGCGTGAAAACGTAGCCACTGGCAAACGGCGGACGTGAAGAATCCTGCCTGCACCACGAAAATACCGGTATTCGTATTCTTTTTAAATTTGCGTGCCGGCTGATTCGGGCATCAAAGTCCGTTGAAAATTCGGGTGTGTCGTCATGGGCGGCGCCGCGCGCTGGATCGAATAAGTACGGTGCCAATGGCCACGCAGAATCCTGGATCTCTTTCGAATCAGTTGCGTTTTCGCTTCCGCTAATTTTAGTAAGATGATGCCGCTAGAAGTGGAGTAAAGGTGTCCCTAAGCTGCTAAGAATCGACCTCCACAGCCTCACCCAGCCCTCCGCCGCCCGCCCGCATCAACGGGTGCCCTGAATATGTAGTTGCGGGTAACGGTGAGCGGAGCGGAGTATATAAGGCGAGCACGGTTCGCACCATCTCTGCTCTTCGTGCGGCGCCAGAACTTATACCGTGTTGCTTGTCTGTTCACGTATCCCCACGAGTCGGCGAGTGTCAAGTTCTGGCAAGAACAACATCCAGTGATGGAGATCGACCATCTTAACGCCCTTTCAGAATCATGATCGCGCGTGCGGGCTCGCCCGGACGTGGCATGCGGGTTCTGAGGGCTGGTGGGTCAAACATATCTTTGTACCAACATTTATCTGAAGCAGAGGCGTCGGCAGTCGCAGCCGGTGCCTGTTGTTTGCTCAGCAGTAGTATGACTAGTTCGAAAAGAAACGCTGCCCGCTCACGTGTTGAGCGTGTGTGGTAGAGAGCACCAGTTTGTTCGAGCTGTGGCACATGGTCTCAGCTGTAGGCTGAACCCGAACCAACCCTCATGAAGGCAAGAAATACGTTGATGGCGATTCCAAGCACCATGGCCATTTTTTGCGTGTCGTTGAACATGGTGTCGTCCATCATGAGGAACACGAGCGCCACCACGCCGAGAAACGTGCCCGCTAAGAGCCCCACCAAAAGATTTGCATTGTGGCTCAAGCCCTCCAAGTCGCTGGCGGCTCGATCGGCCACACGGCCGCCGGCTGATCGCTGTGTCTGCTGCTCAGGAGCACTTCGCCCGCTGCCGCTGCCGCCGCCGCCGCCACTATTTGTAGACTCAAGCCATTGTTCCTCAAGCTGGCGCATGTATTCCTGGCGATTTTCCTGCTCCTCGATGTCTGCCACGGCCGATCCCGAGCCCGAGCCCGAGACTGGCACCGCTGAACCTTGGCTGGGAAGATAAACCAGGTAAAACTGCCGCCGAAGGTCGTTGACGTCCTGAACGCTGACTCCCTGCAGCAAGAGCCGGTCGAAGCCCACCACGGGTGCATCAGTTCGGCCCTGCTGTTCTTGACGGTCCAATTGCCGCTCCTGCTTAAGCTGCTCAGCCGTGAGTTGGTCGCCGATTAGGCAGTGAACGTAAAGTTCTAAAGAGGCGAGATCAGTGTCGCCAGCAGCTTTGAGTTGCTTCAACTTCGGCTCGAACACCTCTGTTCGAAAATTCGTCTGGTCGTTGAGCACACGGCCGTTGTAAATGAGCCGGAGGCGGCGCTGGCTCGTGCCCAGGACCTTGGACCGTATGATGGACTTGAACCACGCCGTGCTGACAAGTTTGTTGACGTCGTCTCGGGCGAAGTTGACCGAGAGAGGAATCTGCAAGTCCTGGTGCTGGGCGGCGCCTGCAGCCTGGTCCGTGAATCGGATGATCACGCTGACTTTCATCATGTGGGTGGTGATTTACGGAGTCGATGATGGGGGTGCAAGGATGTGGCGGCGCAAGAATGTGGAAGCTCTTTCGATTATTTCTGATTTCACTTTCGCTTTGGTGTTTTGCGAAAATCTAATCGCCGGTGTTTTGTGCTTTGGTGCCTTTCTGGCCGTGGGTGGTGTCGTTAGCTAAGGTTGATGTAATACGTTGCGGGGCGCGTGGGCCTCTATGCGATGAACTGCGCAACTCGTGGGCACCTGCATGTAGAAGGCCCCGGTCTGAAAGAGCCAGAAGAATGGCGCTGTGTCACCAAACCAGAAAATTCGTTCCTGGCGTGACGCAGGCTACCTTTCTGTATTGCCGCTTACATAGTCTCCAAAATTGTTGTTCCTTCAAGCTTCGTTCCTCATGGCCCAATGGTCAAGGCGTCTGGCTACGAAAGTAACCACTTCTGTTGGAACCAGAAGATTCCAGGTTCGACTCCTGGTGGGGAAGCTTATTTTTTCGCATTTCGTTTTTCGCCCGTATCCGGTCCGAGAAGCTAGCGCACAAGAGTCACGTCAACCGCCGGCACCTGCCGCTCTACTTTTCCGCTGGCCATGCTTGCCCCTCCTATTAACATCAAAAAATGGATTGAAGAAAACTCCCATCTTCTTCAACCGCCTGTCAACAATTTTTGTCTCCACCGCGGAGGCGCCACGGTGATGCTAGTTGGCGGTCCCAACGAGCGCACAGACTTCCACATCAATCAGACGCCCGAGTATTTCCACCAACTCAAGGGTCACATGTGTCTTCGGGTGGTTGACGATGGCGAGTTCCGGGACATTATCATCGACGAGGGAGACTCGTTTCTTTTGCCTGGAAATGTGCCGCACAACCCCATCCGGTTTGCCGATACCATCGGATTGGTGGTGGAGCAGGACCGACCCGAGGGCGTCAACGACAAGCTCCGATGGTATTGCCGCGGGTGTAAAGAGATATTGCACGAAAAGGAGTTTTTCTGTTACGACTTGGGCACCCAAGTCAAAGATGCCATAGTGCTGTTTGACGGCGACATGGCTGCCCGCACCTGTTCCAAGTGTGGGGAGGTGAACTCGTCCCGGCCATAAGCGACCATGGCAATAGCCACTGTGTACTTTGAAATATACGTTCATCTATGTCCAAAACAACCGCTTGCCGATGGTGGATGGTGTGGGTGGCGGCAGGCCTCTACGAGATTCGGCCGCAGGCCCCTGGTCATACCTGCCGCAGTATGCCCCGGAGGCTCTCTCTGCCCGACTTGTCAAGGTTGTCGGGCAGCCGTCTTGTCGGGGTTCTTGGGAAGCCGTCTCATCAATCGAGCTTGCCCGTACGGTAATAGTGCTCGCCCTTCTCGAACACCAAATCCACTGCGTGCTCCACGGGCTCGTCAAAAACATACGGCAAGGCAGGCACAATTGCCAAGCCGATTCCCACGGGTCCATACGTGCGGAGCAGCTTGACCGAGCTGTTTTTAAACAACACCGACGAATACCGCACGGCCGAGTGGATCGTGAATGCCGGAAGCGCCATTGACGCCAAACTCTGGAAAATGCCCCGCTTCATAAGCATCACGCGCCAGTCACTCTCGGCGGTGTTTCCCTTCACCTCCTCCTTGTACAATGCGGCAGCCTGTTTGTTGGGAGGTGGAATCACATCCCATGGCTTTAACCCCGGAATGTACCGACCCTCTGTCTTCATCTTCACCTTCCACGATGCGTACGAAACGTCGCCAATAAGATATGCCCAAGAGACTCCGTAACCGAACTTGACAAGGTGGGGATGAGCCACGGGTCTGAAACTCTCTCCTATGTCCGATGTGTAGGCCACGTAGCGGTGGGACGCGAGGAGGATGGTCCGAAAACGGTTGGCGTACGCGGCGTATCTCAAGGAGCCCTCTTCCTGTGTCTCATTTTGGTTTTCGAATGCGCCTTGCGCCTGCGGTTGCGTCAATTCGTCTGATGATGCCATTATGATCTTGGGGAATAACTTGTGGTAAATCCGAAGACTAGGGTCCACCTTGCTAACGCCGCTGATAATAGGTGTACGGGTGTGTGTTACCTCGGAGTGGGGAGAAGGCGGAGAGCGGAGAACGCAACAACCCTCGCGCATCCGTACATCTCAGAGAATACCCAGCGGACACTGTTTCTTTCCATGGGCAGCAATGACGATTATAATTGGCTGGAATAGGGGCACTAACGGTCAGACATGCTGTGGGTATAAGTGATTGTCGAATGAAAAAAAAAAATGCGTTTTCCGATCTTTTGGAAAGCTCTTTTCTTTGTTTTTTAAGTGAATTTTTCACCTGCCGGACTCTCCGTTTACAATGTTCTACGTTCATATTTTGGCATTTTTGAAGGCGAGCCCCTCGAGACCGTGAATGCGCACTCTGATGACAAACGGTTCCTGTAATTTTCCGTTTTTTCTTTTTTCTTTTTTAAACGTCTTACATCTGCTCAGTCAACATTCTTCATTCTCAACATACGACCGCAAAACAGCTGACATTTCAAAACTGTATCGGAACCGCCAAATATCTCATGATCGTAGTCTTCCTCAGCAGATATGCATGCCAAAGTCAGGTGGCGCGACCTCGGCCATCCTCGGTGGGCCTCGGAAGCAAAGCACCCAAGCGCCCGGGACTCCGGGCCGGACAGCTACAGTCGGGCAAGTGACACTCGGTGACACCGCATGAAAACAACCGAACAAGCGTGCTGAGCCGCGCTCAGTCTGAAACATGGCTGACGCGGATCCGTAACAATACAGTCACCAGTGGCGTACCCGTCTCGCCATTTTCGGGCGGCGGCGGCGCTCGCGCCAACGGTGTGCGGACCAGCGGGACTTTTTCGCCGGCCATGGCACACTCGCCCCAGCAGAATACAGCTGCCAGCCCCAGGACGCGATGGACATGAAACAAGCAACCCGGCTGAAACGGACTCGAAACAGCTTGGAGCCACTCGCAACGCCCCTTACGCCGCCGCACGTTTAGCAACCGCATCCCCGGAATCGTCGGGGAGGGATTTAGACTTGCTGATCACGTGCAACCACCCATGCAATTATATGCTCATGGTTCTAGTTGCGGAGCACACTACGCGGAAACCAGGCGACCGTGGCGGCCACCGGGGCGAGGGAGAGAGGCGGAAGCGGCCCGGAACTCAGCTCTGGGCTTGCTGAAACGTAGGCGAAACAACAATGTAACACCAGGGCCCATTCTCGGCACCACACACCCGCACCCGCCGTCCTCGGCGGCGTCCAGCCCCAGCGCTCGGACTCGGACTTTTTTCGCGGACAACCTGGGCCCGGGGGATTCAAGAACATTCGGCCGTCTGTATACACCACGGGTGCTTATGGAGCGGATTGCCCCGGCGACACATGGTATATAAATGGCAATTGGCTCCCTGCGACCGGATATTTTTTCCTCACAATTGAACTCCAACTCAATTACACCAACACATATTAACAAAATGGCTATCAACATCGGTATCAACGGTTTCGGAAGAATCGGTCGTCTCGTTTTGAGAGTTGCTCTCTCCAGATCTGACATCAACGTCGTTGCTGTCAACGACCCATTTATCTCCCCAGACTACGCTGCTTACATGTTCAAGTACGACTCCACCCACGGTAAGTTCAAGGGTGAGGTCTCCCACAAGGACGACTCCTTGGTCATTGATGGCAAGACCATCAAGGTCTTCGGCGAGAGAGACCCAGCTCAAATCCCATGGGGTAAGGCTGGTGTTGACTTCGTCATTGAGTCCACCGGTGTCTTCACCACCTTGGAGGGTGCTCAAAAGCACATTGACGGTGGTGCCAAGAAGGTTATCATCACTGCTCCTTCTTCTGACGCCCCAATGTTCGTTGTCGGTGTCAACCACGACAAGTACGAGGGTCAAACCATCATCTCTAACGCCTCTTGTACCACCAACTGTTTGGCTCCATTGGCCAAGGTTGTTAACGACACCTTCGGTATTGAGGAGGGTTTGATGACCACTGTCCACTCCATCACCGCCACCCAAAAGACCGTTGACGGTCCATCCCACAAGGACTGGAGAGGTGGTAGAACCGCTTCCGGTAACATCATCCCATCTTCCACTGGTGCTGCCAAGGCCGTCGGTAAGGTTATCCCAGAGTTGAACGGTAAGTTGACTGGTATGTCTTTGAGAGTCCCAACCGTCGACGTTTCCGTTGTCGACTTGACCGTCAGATTGAAGAAACCAGCCTCTTACGAGGAGATCTCCGAGGCCATCAAGAAGGCTTCTGAGGGTGAGTTGAAGGGTGTTTTGTCTTACACCGAGGACGCCGTTGTCTCTACCGACTTCTTGGGCTCTTCTTACTCCTCTATCTTCGACCAAAAGGCCGGTATCTTGTTGTCCCCAACCTTCGTTAAGTTGATCTCCTGGTACGACAACGAGTTCGGTTACTCCACCAGAGTCGTCGACTTGTTGGAGCACGTTGCCAAGAGCAATTAACTATCCGTTAAGTTGTAAGCCGCGGCGTGCAACTTAGAAAGGATTAAGTGCAATCCATAGTCAACAAACCATAGTTATCCAGCTGAAATTTATCTGTAGTCGGGCCGAGGGCTTCTGCAACATCAAGTCAATACAGCCCACACAAGCTCATGAATATAATTCAGGCAGTTCAATGCGCTTGACTCACACCAATCAATGCATCCAACACGCGATTTGAATTACATTCAAAAGTTATCTCCAACCTGCTATACTGTTCGCCTCAACCGTGGCCGCGCGCACGTGATGTTTACATGATGCCTCTGGCTACATCTTCACCAAAAATCACCAGGCACACCATTTTGCCCATGAAATCCCTCGCCGGTCACTCGTTCCGGGTGTTTCGATGTAACCTGCTACCTGAATTTTTGCCGGCTCACACAGCTCACGTAAAAACTGTCATCTCGAACTATATTTTCATCAAATACTCATCCACCACGGCCGATTTGATCCCCAGATATACTAATGCGGACGACGTTCAAGTGGACGTAACAAGCCACAGCTGGACTTTGGGCCGATTTAGTCTCACCTGTCTTTCAATTCGCCTGCCGCCTGCACTGGTGCACTTAGCGGTTTTTATTAAGGACGGCCAAACACACACAGCGCTCGTGAAGTCGCTGATGCCATTGTTTCTCGTGCAAACTCTAGAGTCACTTGATATGAAAGATCCACTCACGTTGCAGGCGACAGATCTTGACACGCCCATTAAATCGAAGGTGCTCAATGGGCTTGCCGACGTTGTGAAGAACGAGCCGGCGTTTTTAGGAGACGTCAACTTGCGATTTGCTCCACAACGAAAGCTCACGAGTGATTCGCTCAAAAATATTACGGTCGAAATTCCTCGGCAGGACGCAGCTGGCATATTAAACGCATCCGACAATCGGCCGCTTGATGCCCTTTTTTCGTGGCTTCGGCTGACCACTACGCTTCAATTCCAAAACGTGGACTTGCAGGCCGTTGAATGTGGACAATTTGCACTTTCTACAGACGCAATCAAGTTTCTGGCAAGCCTACGGCGAGAGGAAGATGTGGAGCATATATTAGCGGCGCTTTTGCTGGCAATGTATGGTGGCGAGCCACTGCCGCCAACGACAAGGACGTTGGCAGGTTAGCTGCTCGATTAGACTAGGTTGTGAAAGTGAGAACGGTCCACACAAGGATAGTCACCAGAATCAGAAAGCTTGCCCATAACACAGCGGAGTGCACGACCGGCGGACCCTTGAATCGCTGGAAGCTCAAGTTGATGCTCATCATGCTGAAGATGCTTGAGAAGAGAAAACCGAATGTGAGAAGCACCACCACAAATGGGTTATCGTGGATGCTGAAATGCGTCTCCTCGTTTTCGAGTTCAGAAAACACGTGATCTGGAATCATTTCTGCATGTAGGCGCCCGCTTCAGGCCCGCT
>JAKUBD010000199.1:0-16265 GCA_030563125.1 Metschnikowia laotica
TCATAAGGTCAATCAAAAGGTTGCGGGTTCGAGCCCCGCATCGGGCTTTCTTTTTAATTGTTCATTGTTTTTTGAGACCATAGTTCCAAGGGGTGTCAGCCATCTTTCCACGCCATTTGGAGGGCTTAGAGGGCCATCCTGCAGGAACATTACATCGCCAGAGGTTCCACGCGTCAGACCAGCTCCCACCCCAAATCACATACTTCCTTATCATGTCCACCTCCGTTGAACTTCCCCCACAAGAATACATAGCATTGATAAACCAAGCGACGGAATCCGTCAAGCAGCATCTCGCGCCACACGCAGACACGCCTCTCGTTAAGCCACGTGCACTTATCATTTGTGGATCAGGGCTCGGAGGCATTGCAAACATTCTCCATGAGGAACCAAAGGTGGAGATTTCGTACGAGAAGATCCCGGGATTCCGAGTGTCCACTGTTCAGGGCCACGCCGGCAAGCTCGTTTTCGGGTTGATTGGCGAGAATAAGGTGCCTGTGGTGTGCATGGTCGGAAGACTCCATTTCTACGAAGGGTACACGTTTCAGGAAACGACGTTCCCCGTGCGGGTGAGCAAGAAATTGGGCATCGAGACGGTGGTGGTGACAAACGCCGCCGGGGGAATCCACCCGGAGTACAAACCCGGAGACTTGATGATCATCAACGACCACATCAACTTCCCCGGACTTGCGGGCCACCATGCGCTCCGTGGGCCCAATTTGGAGGAGTTTGGCCCGCGGTTCCAGCCGTTGTCGGACGCGTACAGCCACGCGTTGCGGAAAAAGTTTTTCGGGGCTGCCAAGGCGTTGGGTGTCTCCCGGACAATCCACGAGGGCACCTACTTCTTCGCTGCGGGGCCCACGTTTGAGTCGCGAGCAGAGGTTCGGATGATTCGCGCCATGGGAGGCGACGCCGTCGGAATGTCGACCGTTCCGGAGGTCATAGTGGCCCGGCACTGTGGCATGGAGGTGTTGGCGTTGTCGTTGATCACCAATGCTGGTGTGGGCGAGAAGCCGCCCAGTGTGTTTGACGAAAAGGCCAAGCCGCTCGACGAGGGCATGGCGTCGCATGACGAGGTTTTGGAAAGCGCCAACGAGGCGGCGAAGGATGTCCAGCGTATTTTCGAGGCCACCATCAACGAGCTTTGAGCAATCATGGCGATGTAGTGAATTCGGGTACTACAAAGGATTCTCTGGCCCCACCACCACCAGGACGAGCCGTCGACAGGGGCTCAAAAGGCCGAGGCAGATGACAAATGGCCTTTTTTTGGAACCAAGAACTATATTTTTAGCACTACACAGCACAACATTCTTTCTAGTAATATGCGCTTTATACAACTTTTTAAGACGTCCTCACTGATCAACCTCGCCCGCAGACTCCCACTCGCCCTGGAAGTTCTCTTTCCACAAACTGACCTTGTTGTCGCCGCCAGAAACGGCCAACACGTTGCCCGACAAAGACCACGATACCCTCCAGCAAACGTCGGGGAACTTCTCCGAGGTCAAGAGCTTCTTCTGCCACTCACCGTTGTTCTCCTGGGTCCAAATGATGACCGTGCGGTCCTGAGAGGCCGTGGCAATGTACGAGCGCATCAAGACGGACGGAGACCAGCACACATCACGTACCCAATCCGAGTGGCCCTCCAAACGAGCCTCCTCCACGTAGGTGCCTGAGGCAGCATCAAAGTGCCAGATCTTGGTCAAGTTGTCGGAGCCGCACGTCACAAAACGCCGTGGTGCCTGTTCTCCGTTGCCAGCCTTGCTGTCAAGTGGCGCCCAGGACGCCGAGTTCACGCCGATCGCATGGGCATCAAACGCCACGTGCGACGTGGTGCCGTCTTCGTTGAAATCCACCACCGAGACTTTGCCGTCCGACGATGTGCACAACAAAACAGCCCCTAGTTCGTGGGGTGCCCACGAAACAGAGTTGACACTGGCCTGGTGGATCGCGTGCTCGGCGATGATTGTCCATTGTTGGGTGTCTGGTTGTTCCTTCCAAATGATGGCTCTGCCGTCGTACGAGCACGAGGCAAGAATCGAGCCGAACTTGGCGTGGGCCCAGGCCACTTGCCAGACCGGGCCGTCGTGGCCGGCCAACGTGGTCACTAAACGGTGGTTGTCGGAGCTGTCAATGTCGAAAATCTTGATTGTCTTGTCAGACAGCGACGTGGCCAACTTTTTGCCATAGTAATCTAGAACCGCATCGTGGATCAAGTCCTCGTGGGCGTCGGTGATGGTGACCATGGTGTTGATGGTTGTTGAAGCGTTGGTGCGGACGTGTTTGGAGGCCGGCGACACACCCGTACACACCGACTGCAGTACACACGTACACCCGTACACCCGTACACCCGTGCACCGCACATACTCACGTCTCCTGCGCACTCCTCTGAAAGCAGCATCAGCAGCTCCACACACCTTATGGACGATCCTTGCCACGTTTTCAGCAGCATTGGCGCCGTGGCCAGCATAGCCAGTGCCCACGTGGAGGAGACGGATCTCCAGATCAGTGCGCTACAACACGCCGCCTGCACGCTTGGCAATGTGGCGCCCGATCAGATCGAGGCACTACTTTCGGCGGCCCAGCTGCCGCCCGATGCCCCGGCGGAAACAGCAGAAGAGAATCCACGCGACACAGCGGTCCGGAATCTTCAGCGGCTACGGCTCCAACTCGCTGTGGAGGCCCAGCAGCAAGTCGACTACTCCAATCGCTTGCAAAAAATGATCGGCCAGTACGAGGAGTTGGCGGAATCCGTGGCTGCCCACTACCGAACGTCGGCGCTGGCCGCAGACCAAACTCGTGTGTTGGCACGCCAGCAGGTGGCGGACTATGAAAAATACGTTATCGGAGCCACACGGTATTCTCTCGATGCCAACAACTCCGCGCTCGACGAGCGCATTCGTGATTCTCACCAGAAGCTTCAGGGGATGCTCGAGACGCTCGGTCGGGACTTGGGCGCCGTGTCGTCTGCTGAATATGCGCTGAAATTGGATGGCCTCGTCGACCTGCTAAATGAGCGGGTGGTGTGAGGGGGGCTGTAGATGGTACGGCAAGTAATGTAAACGAGAAGCTACGAAGATAACGGAAAGAGATGCGTGATCGGAGATTTTGCCGTAGCTGAATCAATTTCCAAAAGATCGATTGTGAGAAGAGGACATGTATCATGCATCATTGTACAAATATGATGCTCTTGTTCGAAAGAATCTTGAAGGTTTGCTCAGTGGTAATTTCGGCTTTCGCTGCTAGAAAAACGACTGTGGCATTGGAACCATTCGACATCGGAATGCAGTTGTGAATAATATGCGGATTAAATGAGATGCTATGAAATTATGATGTTGGTGTTGATGCATGAGTGAATATGGCCGCTGTGGCATTTTGACTTGGGAAGCGTAAACAACAAGAAGGACAGCTATTGCGAGTAATTGTGATATTTGCTGGCCGATGTGATTATTTGGATGTGAGGTGGCGACTGCGGCTGATGGCAGGCATGTTCCGTATCATTGGCTTGATTGGTCCGACTCCGCTTCTTCCGGCTCAGCCTCATCTTGCTTCAGTGCACGGCCCACCACCGTGTTGAGTTTGTCGAGATACCTTCTGCTTGGATCAATCTTGTAGTACTGCCTTCTGATGCGATCCATGTTCATGTTCGACCTGTCGAAATTGAAAATCTGCAAAATAGTCAACGACAACTCGTAGAAAAACACAACCGCCATTTGAATGAACCAGTAGCCCTCATTGTTGACATTGTCATTGTCATCTAACTCCCGGCTGCCTGTAAGCTGAAACACAATATCCGAGCGTTCCCTCTCGCTGAAAGCTCGATGGAATTTGCGTGAGCTAATCAAGCGTTGTATGATTTTGTCAAGCTTTTGCACGCACTCGGATTGGAGCTTGGCGTCGAATTTGTGTAAATTCTCGTCTAAATCATTGATTTTGCGGAGTAAGTCCCGTGATCTGAATGCCATTCTTTCGAGGTTTTCCGACAACTCTGTGATTTTTTTGCGGAGAATGACGGACGAGTCGGCCTCGAAATTGTTTTTCTTCGTGACCACCTGCTCGTGGAGGCCTTTAATGCATTTAATCTGCTTGTTGAGCGAGATGCTCAACGGATTGACTGTTGTTTTAAACTGTTTCTTCGACTTCTTTTCGGATTTTTCGAGAGCCATCATGTTGGAGATCAGCCTAGCGTACTCGAGTTGGAATTTTTCGACACTGTAAAGGTCTCCATCGTTGTTAGACGGTAGGCTTAAAATGGAGGCACTAGCGCTCCGCCTCAATTGAAAGGTAGATGCTGCTCGTTCCTCAAGCACTATCCGGCCCAACATCTCTGATGATACCAATGTCGGACGAGACTGGGTGCTAAGGAAAGGCTCGGAATTGCATCTTATAAGAAGGCATCTGCGACTAAATGTCACTCTTCGCTTTTTGGCGTCCTCATAAACATTGTCGAGCGCTGGGGTGGAGCCTTCACTAAGCGAGATCTTGTCGAGTTCAGCATCTAAAAGCTGACGGGAAGGAGCATTGTCGGAGTCGCCCGAAACGCTTCCACTGAGGTAGTCACTACTACCAGTCTTGAAGAGAGCTTTCTTTGTTTGGAACGGTAGTCTCATGCGGCCCAATCTTCCCGATTTGTCGTTGATGGCCTGATTGTAACTCTCCGAAGCGAGCATGGCATCTTTGAAGCTCTGAAATTCGTAGCCAGCATTGCGGCCGGATCTACCGGTGGAATTCATTCGCACAGGCTTTGCTTCCTCCAGAGACCGTGGCTTGTTATCAAACGAACTCTCTTTGGCCGATTTATCACGGTGACGGTGGTCGTGGTGTGAATGTTGATGACGATCGCTTTTTTTTGCCACATGCCCCTTCCACAAGCGGGTGAGGGTCTTTCCGACGATACACTTCTTTGCGAACGTGTCGATATCGGTTGTCTCCAAGTCACTTGGGACCGTTGTCTCGGTGAGTTTCGAAGTGAGCTTTTCTCGAAGGGTTCTGATGTGTTGATGAGAATCTTCCTTACCATAGAAGTCGTTGCCATCTTCTTTGACAATAATGTGGTCTTGGACAGTGTTTTTCACGACATTTGTAAGTTTCTTGAGCTCTTTCGAGTAATAAAGCTTGTTCCGGCGGTATGTTGAGGCGGTCGGATTTTGGTTGGGCAGTCCATAAATGTTTTGTTTGTTAGAAGCGTTTGACTTTTGAAACGGCGAGTCGTAGAGCTCAAAATCTTCGAAGGCGTAATCAGGCAGAACTGGGTTCGTTAGCGCCTGGGACGGGTCGGTAGAATCGGGACTTGTGTAAAAGAAAAGGGAAGACAACGTCGGCATATCCAAACGGCGAGTTTTTTCAAGCTTGACCTGTTTCTGGAACTGGCCAATCGAGATCATGAAGTTTTCGGTGTCAAATGGGTCCTTGGGCACGTCGCAGCCTCCGAAAATATGGAGCCGGAGACGGATACTGACGGTTAAACTCAAGATGGATGTGACGGTTTTGGCAGAGAGAATGCCCGCCTTTAAATCGGGCTTTGTGTGGAAATGCGCAAAGCCGATAGAGTTCCACCAGTTTTTGATGGCGTCCTCCGTCTTGCAGCAAAGAAGCCCGTCGGCGTATTTGGCGTCAAGTAGATCGAAGTAAAAAAGCGAGGTTTGGACAAGATTGACGAGTTCCAACACGGCGAAGTTGATCGGCACGGTGTCATTGAGAAGGCGGAACATTTGGCGGAACTTATCCTCGGCCACATCCGACACCTTGTCGTTGAGAAGCGAAAGCGAGCGCCCGCTGCAGTTGACGATCTTGAGGTTGGAGTTGACGGCATAGATGGAGCGCACGGTACGAGCATCGCCCTTCGGGATCGGAATCAAGTTCAAATGGTGTGGAAGCGCCGAGATGTTTGTCACCAAGAGGTATTCGTGTGACAGAACCGCACTGGACCGGCGGTCACCGTCGGGCGCTAGCGGGTCCATTTTTTTGAACGATGCGTGGGAGACCACAGACTCCTGGAGGTATTCTTGGAAACGGGCCGGGTAGTGGCGCGCCGAGTGCTTGGTGGTTGTGAATCTGACCACGGCCACTTTAGACTGGGGATTGCCTGTGAACACCGCCACGATGTGGCCAAGACGGCGCTGGCGGACCCACTGGTCCACGAGGTAGATTTCAAAGCCGGTCGCGTACGAGTGCTCCACAATATGGAACTCTTCTAGGCGCACAAACTCTTTCTGGAAGTAATCGACGGCGAAAAAGTCGGGAAAGATGAACGTGACGAGACTTGAGGCGGAGGGGATCGCCGGCGACGCTGCAAGCGGCGAAGCAGGCGGACGTGTTCGAGACGGCATGGTCCTCACCTCAGGCGGCCTGCTGCCTTGTGCGGGCGACCAAACAGTCATGTGAAAGTTGTTCATGGCGATGTAGGAGGAGGAGCAGAAAAGATGAAATTGGGACGGGAAGAAGCAGGAGAAAGCGGGACAAGAAAGACGGAAGTCAAGCGATTCTGCAACCGATTTGGAAACAGCGAAGAAAAGACTTCTCCGGACTCAGATATGCAATTACGTATAGAAAACGCAGTGAAACGGAGAAGAAGTTGATGCGGGGACCCAAACGGTGATGTGGAGGTGATGATGATACGCACGCGCAATGTGTCTCAGGCAGCGAGCAGGCTCCAAAACAAAACATTTGTGTCCATTGCCACCGCCTCTCGGCGGTAGCGCCTAGTAATACGACTTTATTGCAGACATTCGGCCTTCTATTTAGCAGCTCACAAAATCACACAGCCACGAGTTCTCAAGGTCACGGTTTCTATAACTCACCTTTTCTCACGTACTCTCACGTTCTCTCACCAACTCACAATTCACCAACTCACAATTCACCAACTCACAATTCATCAACTCACAAACCGAGAAACTCAATAACTCAATAACTCAATAACTCAATAACTCAATAACTCAATAACTCACACAGTCACACAGCCACACAGTCACACAATCACACAACACTTGTTTTTCAGCGTCGTCACAGACTTAACACTCTGGGACTTCCGCTGCTTTTTCGCATCATCATGTAGACTGGCACCGTCGGGCTTGGCGGACGCACGGTCGGTGGGCATGTCGGCAGCCTGCTGCTTCTGCAATTCCTTCTGTTTCTTTTTTTCGGCACTGGCCTGGGCCTCCTTGCGCATAATCTGTCTCACGACATCGACAAATGCCTCGTCCACGTTGGTCTTGTACATCGCCGACGTCTCGTAAAACGGCACAAGTCCCCACTGCTGCGAGATCTGGATACCGTCGTCAATCAGAATCACCCTGTCCTCGTCTAAGTCGCATTTGTTTCCGATCAACACCATGGGCACGCTTTCTGAATCTTTGATGCGCAACACTTGCTCACGCAACGCAAGCAACTCCTGGAGAGAGTTTTCATCGGTCACCGAATACACGAGGAGAAAGCCCTTGCCCGATTTGATGTACAACTCCCGCATGGCCGTGAATTGTGCCACACCTGCCGTGTCCAAGATCTCCAAGTCACATGCGCGGCCATCCACCTCGATCTGCTTGCGGTACGAGTCCTCGATGGTGGGGTCGTAGCTTTCCACGTATACGCCTTGGACGAATTGCACCGTGACCGACGATTTTCCAACTCCTCCGGCGCCGAGCACGACGATCTTATAGTCTGCTTGTTAGTATGGCATCAACAAACCTCCCCAGGCGAGAAGCGCTGCAGCCGAAGCCAGACCGCTTGTCGGTCAGGAATAATGACAAACACAGCTGTCACACCACCCGCGCATGCAAGCGTCATCAAACATACCTCTCATTTTCAATTAGTCAACGATGATCCTAAGTTGAGCGTGGAAAGAAGCACTTGTCGTATCCGCCCGCTGTTTTTGTCGGCTGAGAACACCGCCGTGCGACCGCGCGACTATGCCGACGCGCATAAAGTGGTATGCTCGCGGTCGAAGAGACGATTTGTGAAGCCCCATGGATGAAAATTTAGGCAGGCGGCCGGTTTGTTTGGCCCATTGAATTCCACGTTTTCTTGAAGACAAAAAGCCACGCTCGCTCGAATCTTTTGGCGGCAGCCTCTAACCACTCACTTGCTTGGTTCGGCATGTAGCCCCAACGTCGTTTCAAGCGCGATCGAGCTGTGTGGAGATTTCCGGTGAATTCGTGCTGGCGGGCCAAAATGGTGAGCGAAGCACCAGCCCAAGTAGCAGCAAACTAGCAGGCAACGCGATGGAAAGAAGCAGTAGAAGTACAGTAGCAAAAAGCCAAACGAGCTACAAGAAAGGCTATGAGAAAAGCGAAAAGCGAAAAGCGAAAAGCAAAAAGCGAAAAGCAAAAAGCGGAGGGCAAAAAGCGAGAAGCAAAAAGCAAGGTAGTAGCAAACAATAGCAAATTTCAAGACTGCGAACGAAACACAGACATTGTACATAGCTGACACGGTCAATTAATCAATTGGCTGTATCTGCTGCCGCACTGAATTCCAAAGGAATGTCCCTCACAACGGCAAGATGTTTTCCTTGGGCCCGATGGGGGTAATGCCATGCGGATTGATGCCAACGTGCGACTTGGTGTAGTGAAGCTTGATGTGGTCAAAGTTGGTGGTGTCCTTGAAACCAGGAAGCTTCCAGTACAACAAACGCAACCAGTCGTGAATATAAGGGTAGTCATGTCTGATCATGGCCCAATTGCACTTGAAGTGCTGGTGATAGACCGGATCGAAGCGCACAAGGGTGGTGAACAACCGGATATCGGCCTCGGTGAGCTGGTTGCCGATCAAGAAGCGGGACGTGGGATCGGCACGCTGGTTCAGCTCCAATACAGCCTCGACCTTGTCCAAATGGGCAAACACGCCGCGGGCTTCCTTTTCGTACACTTCTTGTGAAGTGGCAAAGCCGGTCTTGTACACACCGTTGTTGATGTTGTCATAGATCCACGAGTTCAACAGGTCAATGCGCTCACGCAACTCCTCCGGGTAGAGGTCAATTTGGGCGTGCTGAGAGTCAATCTGCTCGTTGAAGACCGAGTTGAGCATGCGCAAGATCTCGCTGCTCTCGTTGTTGACGATTGTGTGCAACTTTTTGTCCCAGAGCACGGGCACCGTGAAACGACCGTCGTAATCAGGCTGCGCCTTGTAGTAGAGCTCGCGGAGCCGCGAGAACCCGTACAAATGGTCTTCGGTGCCGAAAGCACACTTGCCGGCTTCGCCCGAGCCCAACTCCTCTTTGGAGGGGAAGCGCCAGCCCTTGTTGTCCATGTGCCAATGGACCACGGAGACGGAAATGAGCGGGGTGAGGCCCTTGATCACACGAGTGGCGAGAACCCGGTGGGCCCACGGGCAAGCAAGCGAAACATACAAATGGTAGCGGTTGGGCTCTGGGGCGAACTTTGCGCCGGGAGCCGCGGAAATGGTGTCACGGAACTGCGACGCCATCCGGCGGTACGAGCCGTCTTTGTCGGCGAACTTGAGGATTTCGACTTTCTGGGCGGCGTTAGTGATGGAGAATGAGAAGGGGCGGTCCACGGAGCAGGCGGTCCACGGAGCAGGCGGAAGCAGGTGGAGGCCACCGGACGCCATGGAGAATAGGGGGAATTACGGCAGTTGCAAGCGAGGGGCCCTCGGACGGCCATCCAGACCGGCAGTTGCAGCCGAGCCGACTCTCGCCCTTTTCAATGGACCAGCCAACCCGCCATTTTGACATACCTTGGACATGTTGAGGACGACGGGTCTCCCAACCACGCAAAATGTGGAGAGCAGGAGGGCGCCGCAACCTCCGGCGCCGCGGAGGTACGGGTGCGCGGAGGTACGGGTGCGCACCACTGGCGGTATGGGTGCAGCCTCTCCGTCTCTGCCACGCGGCGTGACTAATCTTGACTAATGCCTGCACACAGCCCGGCGACACTGGCCGAGGGTGTGGTGCACCGCGCCTGCGCCCGCGCCCGCGCCCGCGCTCACGCCCGCGCCGGACCGTTTGCAGCTGGCCTGTCCGTCAGCCTCGTGTTGCGTGCGCGGGCGCTAGGGCCCTGGCAGATTTTGGCGGCGGCGCGGCTGGACCTTTCGAACGCCTACCCGTCTTTCTGTTTCCATGTCTGGGATTTTGTTTGGTGTGGTTGGGTTTTTCGGGGATTGGCGCCGGCGAGTCCTTGCTCGGCCTACCCCGAAGAGCCCGACGCGGCCGTGGTGCACCGCCGGACGGACTTTTGTCCTCCTCGTCACGTTTCTTCTCACCGGCCACACCGCCGTCTCTGGCGTCAAGCCACCGCCGTGCACCGCAAGACCGAGCGGGAGAAAAACAGAAAAAAGACGGGCGCAAAAAGCCGGCTCTCTGGCGCGGCCAGCCGGGCCCGCCCGTGGCTCACACAACCCGGGACCAGCGGAGACACGGCCACCGCCGCCGCCATTATTCCGCCGCCACGCCACCTCGCCGCCTCCTTGCCGCCACTGCCGCGCCCGGCCAACAGCTTCTTCAGCTTCAGGCCCGGCCTGCATGCAGAGCGCACCACACCAAAAGCGGCGCGACGTCTCTTCTCATCACCATCTTCTCATCGTGAAAACCCATCGCATCGCCGTTTCTGCCCCGGTTACTCCACGCCCGCACGCCCGCCCGCCCCTCTGTCCCGAACCTGTTTGGCCGTTGCTACTTCTCGCCCGTTTCCTCAGCGCCGCCGTGTTTTCTTTGTCCAACAAGCCACGCGTCCTCCGCCTCTTTTTTCTGCCCCACCGTCGCCTGCCTCATCGCCTCGCTTCGGCCCAATGTCATCTTTAACCAACGCCGTCCCGGCCGTGTCTCCGCTCCAGAAACTGGCCAAGTCGCTCGAGCTGGCCCCCGTCTCCACAAACACACCTGCCACCGCCGCTGGCCCTGCCGCTTCGTCCGCGTCGTCCGCGTCGTCCGCGTCCACCGCCAATGCCGCTTCCAACGGCCCGCCGCCCATCCCATTTCTGGCCCAGTACAAAACGCTACCGCCGCCGCCGTCGGGCCCTCCCATGACGCCCGGCCTGGTCCCCGCTCATGGGCATTATTACACAAACCCGTTGAACTATCCCATGCCGGTGGCCCTGGCCAAGTATGTGGGTGGCATCAAGCCACAGTACTCGCTGTATGCGATTCCGGCGCCCGAAAACGCTGCCTCCGCCGGCTCCTTCACCGCCGCTAGGCCTCCCTCGGCGCTGTCGCCCGTCCAGACTCGCCCTGCCTCTGCTTTGCTGTCTCATAGTCTACATCTGCAGCCTATTCCTGTTCCTGGCCGCCACCCGCCCGCTCCGCTCCACCACCTCGCTCATGGCGTGGGAAATGTAGGAAATGTTGCGGCTTCTGGAAATGTGGGCGGTATGAACAACATGGCAGCAGTGGGAAACATGGGCAACATGGGCAACATGGGCGGTGTCGACAATATGGCGAACATGGGCAACATGAGCAACATGGGCAACATGGCTAATGTTGCAAACGCCGGAAACGCAAACTCCGTCGCCTCTTTGCTGCACCTTCCGCTTCACAACTCATCCATGATGTATGGCCAGGAACTACAACCGCTCCAGCCACTTCAACCGCCATCCGTGCAGCCAGGCCCGTACCCAGGACCTAATCCGTCGCCAGCTGCCCGCCCGGGCCCACCCAACTTGTCTGTGTCTCAACCCGCTCCAGCAGCGGGTCCGTTCCGGCCCGGGTCTGACAAACCCTACACAACCACCCGATTATCGGCGTCCGCACCCGATCAATCCGCCTACGCGCCATACCATCACTCTGACGCCGCTGAAAAGCTGCTTCGCCGGCCCAAAAACGCCGCCCATACACCCAAGGCCGTGCGTAAGCCGGCCTCGCCACTCTTCAATGTTTCTGGCCGCCCCAGCCCTGTTCCCGACGCATCAAAGCCATTTGTCTGTGGCGCTGAAGGCTGCCAGTGGTCATTTGCCCGCCAGTCCGACCTTCGTCGCCATGCCAAGTCTCATAAGGACCCAATGTTCCACTGTCCATACTGGCGCAACGATCCAACGTGCCACCGTAATGGCGGAGCGTTTTCTCGTTTGGACGTGTTGAAAAGACACTTGAAATTGGTCCATTTCGTCAAAGACAAGCAGAACGTGTTTCCAGGCCCGGACCCTGGCTGGTGCCGCTCGTGCCAGAAAATGTTTGCCAGTCCTAAGCACTTTATTGACCATTGTGAAGAGTGTTCGCTCAAGGCAGCACCAGCAGAATGGAACTCGGCTCATCCGCTGCGAGATGGTGAACAGGAGCCTGTTGAAGAGAAATAGGTCTCGGCTGCTCCTAGAAAATGGCATATGACAGGCAGATCTAGATGAAATGGATGATTTGGACATTCGGGTATTCGGATTGGAAGTTTCGACTCGATTCGAACTCGAAACCAGAATACTTCCATCATCTACATCAAAGTCACCTGCCTGCCTCATCGGCATAAAAATAACCCTCGGGTTTTTAGCATTTTATTCAGCAATTCAAAAATACATTCATTCCTTTTGAAGCCTTTGATCTAGACTATCTATACACGCCAACCTATCAGGCTTCCATATCTTGGTCTTCGTCGCGCGTCTGGTTGTCGAAAAAGTCCAAGATGGCACAGTTGGGGTGCAAAATGTACACCGTTCTGCTGCCGCTTTGGGCCCGCTCGTACTCGTCGTTCGGAAGCTGGTCTTCGTTGATGCTCTGCGTCACGCTCATCAAAATCTTGTCTTTTGTCAATCTCTTCATCACTTTGTATGCCAATGCTCTTTCGGTGTGGTATTCTTGCTCGGAGTTCATGTCGTCTTCCTTCTGGTTCAAGTACCATTCCACAATTTCGTCTCCCGTCAACCCGTCACCTCCATTTGTGTCATCTTCCGACACTCTCTTGACAATCAAGTTCATCATGGCAACATATTTGTCGTATGTGATGGACGTTTTGGCTGGCGCGGGGCGTTCCGTTCCGTAGTAGTGGTCTCTTGGGGATGTTGGTGCACGATTGTCCTCGTCTAAGGCCTCTACAAGAGCGGCATCTTCATCGTCGTATGCTCTTTCC
Organism: Metschnikowia laotica; assembly: GCA_030563125.1. NCBI lineage: Eukaryota > Fungi > Ascomycota > Pichiomycetes > Serinales > Metschnikowiaceae > Metschnikowia > Metschnikowia laotica. The sequence goes on from JAKUBD010000199.1 coordinate 12,993, forward strand.
TGCTCCTCCGGCTCGTCTTCGATTTGCACGTCCTCCATTTCCACACGGATGATCGACGACCGCAACAAATCGTAGGCCTCGGAAACAAACGTAGGAGTAATTTCCTCTGTGCAATTGGCTCTTGCAATGGCTTCTGAAAGACGAATCATCGACTCCAACTGCCGAACGGTGATTCGGTAAGACGATCTGCCGAGTCCCAGCGCATCGTCGCTTCTCAACTCCTTGTACTTGGTGACCAAGAAGTCCCTTGCAGCCTTGGTCATCTTAGGCTTGAACGTCTTGGCGTATTTGATGTATTTTGAGAGCTGGTCGGCGGAAAATGGCGGGTCGATGGCCTCGTCTCGAAGCATGTGCAAGTCCACAATATGCGAGGCCAACTGGGTGTCGATTCGCTCGTTACAGTCATCTAGAACCACGAAAAACAAGTCGAATCTCGACATGATTGGCGCGGTCATATTCAAGTTGGCCCGCAATCCGACCTTTCTGTTGTAACGGCCGCCAATGGGGTTTGCTGCGGCTAAAATCGACGTACGGGCATTCAAAGTGGCGTGAATTCCGGCCTTGGCAATCGAAATCGTTTGCTGTTCCATCGCTTCGTGGATCGCCACCTGGTCGGTAACATCCATCTTGTCAAACTCGTCGATGGCACAAATTCCGTTGTCAGCCAACATAAGAGCTCCGGCTTCGATTGTGTACTCGCCACTCTCTTCATCTTTGACGACTGCAGCAGTAAGACCGGCAGCCGAAGATGCTTTTCCGGAAGTGTAGACCGCCCGCGGGGAAAATCCACAAACATACTTCAAGAACTGCGACTTCGAAGTGGACGGATCACCCACCACGCAAATGTTGATGTCACCTCTCAAGTTTATACCCTCCACGGTTTGCTTGTGAACACCGCCAAGGAGCTGCAAAAGAATACCCTTTTTGATTGTATCGTGTCCAAAAACCGCAGGCGCAATGGATCGCACCAACTTATCGTACACATGCTCATCCTTAACCATTTCCTTCAATTGGAACACCTCGGAATCCGTCAAAGAATTCAAAAACATTTCCTGCTCGTTTGGACCCTGGTACTCAATCTCTCCCTCGGCTTGTACGGTGCCGTCGGCGCTTTTGTTGACCAAGGAACTTAGGTGGCACGCGAAGAAGGCAAGCTTGTACGTAAGGTCTCTGACACCCAAAGATTTAAGACCAGTGACACCTGAGCTCAAGTCCGATGCCACGGGTGAGCTCTCTTTCATGCTCTGGGGCTTGATTCCCGGGAGGCCCAACTGGGAAATGTCGGGAATGACGATTTCCGTACCGGTGAATTTGCATTTGTCGCCCGGCTTGGCACGCTCGACGGCCTCGCCTCGGATGATGACATCCAACGTTCTAGGCATGGATCCCGTGGGGATTTCATTGGAGTTCTCCTGAATACGCACCTTTTGCCAATCAATAAACTGAGATTTGGCCACATTGAGCGTCCAGTAGGACTGGTTGGGGCACGAGGGACAAGCAGTAGGCTCGGTGTATTTGAAGACCTGCTCCACACCGTCCACAACAGCAGAGCACATGTCGCAGGTGAACGAACCCTTGTACAATTCGGGGCGGACCTCGGAAGTTCTGGTGACAGTGCCGGAGATGGCCATCAAGGAGCCGATTTTGTCCGTGCGGATGTCCCGAATACGATGGGTCACAGGCAAGTTGAAGAAAGAGATCTGGAAAACACGCTCGTTGGATGTGGAGCCCGCGGCACTGGATGAGCCGTCATCGGCAGCGTTGGCTTTGGCATCTTCGCCTGAACCCAACAAGTTCATGAAAAGCAACGAAGGAGCATGTTTCCGGAGAAGCCTGCGCAACCCTTTGAGCAAGAAGGGGTTGAAACGGTAGTACTGTTCCAAAATGGCCGTGGCCAACACTCCGTTTTCTCTATCAACTAGATGCTGGTAGTCGACATATAAGGTCGAGTATTCAAACACACGCATACTCTCGATTTGCGCGAGGTAGATTTTGCCGTGCCACTCGTCGTTGGCAGACTCGGGATCGACATACTCCTCCACAAACTGCTCGAACGACTCACGGACTTTTTCACCGGTCACGTCGATCACTTTGGGCACGTCCACAGCTTTTCTGACGGACGCAGGCATTTTGGCGTCACGTTCACGGGCAGCCTGGCCCTGCAGGGCATCACTGTAATTCACATTAGGCTGGCTGCTCAGGGGAGAGTTGGCTGATCTTCCTAGGGACGATGAAATATGGGACGAATTCAATAGATGGGCAGCGTCGGACGGAATCCGCGGAGATGAGACGAAATTCGACATGGAGTGCGGGAGAAGTCGGAGGTGGCGTGGAATATGGGCGTACGGTAAAGAAGATGGGCGCCTTTTATAAAGACCAGAAATTAAGGGGACAATCGCCGTTGTTTGCACAAAAGAAGGCGTTGATGGTGGAGGAGAAAAAGATGTGCCGTGCGATGTTTGAAGACGCGTCTAATTTATCGCATTGGGAAGTGCAGGAGTGACCGAAAGCGGGCCAAAGAAGGTATCAAAGAAAAAGGAAAAGAGGAAAGAGTGACATAGAGAATTAAAAAAAAAAAAATGAAAAGATAAACGGACAACAAAGGATGAAATGAATTTGCTACTCTACAGCTTGAGCTCTCGTGGCATGATTCCTATGTCGGGCACCGAACGTCTTACTCAGGGCACTTGGTGAATCTCAAGTAAGACTTGACGGTGGTGAAGTCACCAAACTTGGTCTTGGCATCGGCGTCAGAAACAGTTGGGGGAATGATGACGTCCTGGCCTGGAGTCCAGTCAATTGGAGTGACGACACCCTTGCCGTCGGTGAGCTGCAAAGAGTCAATGACTCTCAACACCTCGGCAGAGTTTCTGCCGGCGGAGGCAGGGTAAGTCATGATCAAACGCACCTTTTTGGATGGATCGATGATGAACACTGAGCGCACAGTGGCAACCATCTGGTTGGCCATCTTGTGGAAGTCCTCCTCAGACAACATGTCGTACTTGAAAGCAATTTCCTTCTTGGGGTCAGCAATGATTGGGAAGCTGAAGGGGCTTCCGCCAGTCAAGCCCTCGATATCCTTCACCCAGTCGTTGTGACTCTCAACGTCCTCGGTGGACAAGCCCAAAAGCGTCACGTTACGCTTTTCAAACTCTGGGGCCAACTTGGAGAAGGCTCCCAACTCGGTGGTACACACCGGAGTGAAGTCGGCAGGGTGGGAAAAGAGAACAACCCATTTTTTGCTCTTCTCGATGTAGTCGTGGAAAGAAATCT
>JAKUBD010000200.1:0-16175 GCA_030563125.1 Metschnikowia laotica
ATGGGTCGTTTCTCAACTTCAACTTGACAGCAATGGAAGACTCACCCTCAGATGGAACGACACCCTTGATCAACCATTGAGCAATCTCTGGTTCAACACCGACTGGTGTCTCCTCCTTGTTGGTGTACTTAGCATCAACCTTGAAGTCTCCCTTTCTGTACAAAGTAATGATCTTGGTGGATGGGAACACGCCACCTCTTGGGAAAACCTCCAAGTGGTCGTCGTCCTCTTCGTCCTTGTCCCAGAAGTAGGAAACCGAGTAAGGGTTGAAATCCTCGAACTTGAATGGTCTGACCCTCAAGGTTGGCGAGTGCATGGCGCAGATGAAAGCGTTACCTCTGGCAATGGCCTCGTCTTGGTTCAAGGTGGTGGACAATTGCTTGCCGAAGATTTCGGTCAATCTAGCCTTCAAAGCTGGGACTCTGGTACAACCACCAATGATCTCGATGGAATCAAGGTCCTCAGGCTTCAAGCCAGCGTCCTTCAAGGCAACCTCGATAGGAACGTGAACTCTCTCCAACAATGGCTTGACAAACTCCTCCAACTCATCTCTAGTCAAAGAAGAAGAGACATCGATATCGTTCATAAGAGACTCGACGTTGAGTGGAGCTTGGGTGTTGGCAGACAACACCTTCTTGACTCTCTCGGAGGCAGCAAGAAGTCTGTAGTAAGCCTTAGGGTTCTCAGCGACATCAATCTTGTACTTGCCCTTGAACTCCTCAGCGAAGTGGTTGGCAATGGCGTGGTCGAAGTCTCTACCACCAAAGTGCTTGTCGTATGCAGATCCCAAGATCTTCAACTCACCCTTCTTAACGGCGGCAACAGAAACTTGGTAGGAAGAGTGGCCGATGTCGACAAAAGCGACAGTCTTAGGCTTGTCCTCAGGCAAGTCGTTTTGCTTGAAAACACCGTACCCGACGGCGGCAGCAGTAACCTCGTTGACGATTCTGACAGGGTTCAAGCCAGCAATCTTACAGGCATCTGCAGCAGCACGTCTTTGCTTCTCGGTGTACCAGACTGGCACAGAAAGACAAATGTCGACGATGTTTCCTTTGGTCTCTTTGGCAGCAGTGTCCTTGATCTTGCCAAGGTACATGGCAGCCAACTGGACGGAGGAGAACTCTTGCTGCTCACCCAAAAATCTAACCTTGGAGCTGATTTGGCCATCGGCGTTCTCAACCAAGTTGGTGGTGAAGTAGCCCTTCTCAACGTCAAAGTCTGGGTCATTGTGGTTCAAACCCAAGATTCTCTTCAAGTTGCCAACCGTGTTTTTGATGTTGGAGGTTTGCTGGTTCTTGGCGCCCTCACCGATGAATCTGTTCTTCATGCCGAAGCCGATCAAAGAGGGGGTGGAACGGTTAGAAACCTCATTGACGATAATATCAATACCTCTGTTAATGGCACAGGCAATGACTGTGTTTTCGTTACCGAAATCGACACCGAATGGAGTAGACATTGTCGATAGTATTAGATGTGGTAAAAAATCAGAAAAATTCAGTGCGTGTACAACCATATGTAACTTGGAAAAAACCCTCGCTGGACCGCGCACGACTCATCTAGAAGCTTCGAGAAGTTTAACCCGATGCTTCAGAACAATCTGCCGAAACCGAAGTTTGCTCGGCGCCTGCGGCCGTTGACCACAAAGCTGATTTCGTAAGAGTACTCCCAAATCTACTTTGCTTCACATAAGTGGCGGCGTGAAATTAACTTTCGGCTAACATCGGTTCCTGCAGATCGACCACGTAGCAGCGGATGGAGTTGGAGCCACCACCAATGGCCGATCCGTATGCCCATCCGTAGCAATTGCCTAGGCACTGTGCTCCAAAATCGTGAGAAGCGTGGCCCATCCGGGTGTTTGTACTAGGGCAATGTAGTCGTCTCTCCGCCTGTCCTTCACGAATTTGAGCAACAAGGCTATCTCGTCGTGGCCGAGCACGTCCATCGTGGCCAAGTAGATCAAGAAATGGAAATCGAACAACTTCGTGGCATCGCCTGATCCCTGCTGTAAGTGATTGTTGACAGCAGTCAGGTTCTGCAACGCTCCAACGAATGAGCGGCTCTCGATGGGGAACTCCAGGATGAAAAATGGGTGCGGGTCGACGGGAAATGAGTCCAGCAACGTTACCAAGAGGAAATCCACTGGAAATGCTGGCTTGGCATTCTCCTTCACTTCTAGACCGTACTCGTTGATTTTGGAGAAAAAGACATCTGGCACGTATCGTTTTGCGTTTGTCTCTTTGATGTGAATCATATTGGGCTGCGTGGAGGGACTGATATCATCCGCCTTCACCAATGCTTCGGCTGCCACAGAAACCTGGTAGGCACGCGGCTCGATCTCGCCTTGCAATCCACCGGTAATGACACATGTGACGAATTTGGACGAGTATGTGTTGGAGTCGGAGTGTCTGGTGGCGTTGGGGTGTTTGACCTGGTTGTTGGCGGCCATGATGGCTTCGATGCATGACAAGAAATAGGAATCCTTGTGCCTTTTACAGAGCACCGTGCCGTCACCGTTGCCGCTGTCAGTGAGGTCGGTAAAAACGACTCCAACGCGGCGCAAGCCAAGTGACGTGGCCACGTTTTCAACAAGCTCTTCGTTCTCCCAGTTCAACAAGGTAATACCGTCTATTTCGCTTGCCTGGGGAGGTTCGTAGATAGCCTCCACCACGGCCTTGATCCCGAGCGGCACTGACTCGTACTGCTCGTATTTGCCGTAAAGCACGCCGTATCTCTGTACACCAGCCTGTCTCCACGTGTCAATGAACTTATTGACGAGCGAGTGGTCTGCAAATTCCACATTGTCCACCATCCGAAACTTCTGCTGCTGAAGCGTGATGGGAGCGGGTTGACATTTGGAGCAAATTCCCCGTGGGTACGGCGAATGTCCGTTGGTACAGCCGAGATCAATTTTGTAGTCGGGCTCGCTGAGCGGCGCAATGTAAGACAGTCCGTTTTTGGCGCTCGATTCACTAAGCTCTTTAACATACGCGTGAAACGATTTGTGCTTGATTCCGTGTTCGGCTAAGTAGTCTTTGTCCCACGGAGGGAGTGGCGAGCAATACTCGCACATGCCTTTATCGCCATGACGACACAATGAGGACTTCGACCGGGCAATATAGCCGTCTGCTTTGTTGAGAGAAATATCCACAGGGTCCTCAACACCATTTTGATTGTCGACAATTCCAGCCAAGTCGGATGTGTTGATGGATACCGATCCGTTCACCGATTGGGCGGTGACCGACTGGGATTGCAGTTGCAGTTGCTGCAGTTGCGGAGCAGAAGGAGAATCATAAGTCAAAAAGAGCATGTGTCCATTCTTCAAGCCCAAATCTGACACTGTTTGACCAGCATGATGGGCCACCGATTCACCTCTGGTGGTTGCGGATTCGCTGACAAGTAACGATTCGACCGGGACATTAAATTGGGCTGCGGCAGATTGCAAGGCCTCTTCGAAAAGATGCTCAGGCTGCGTGGTCACACGGACCATTCCATCTTTAGAGCGGAAACGAAGAATCATATCTGTGGAGAGTTCAACCAGAGAGCAGTCGATGTGAGTAGTGGCGGATGGCGCTTCTGGAGTCTTGCACACAACACAATCTGGGGTGTAGCACCAGTACTTGCCAAACAGAAACAAACACATTCGTGTCCTTTTAAAACGGAGCAAAGCCAATGCAGAACTAGTAACTTGCCCTCAACACAAGCGTTCTCTCCTTCATCATATCTCTCCTGCCCCAAGTTCACACCACGCGTAACTCCAACGCAATTCTGTCTTCCATGGAGAACAATCTGCGGTCTACAAAAGTAAAGCAGGCATGTGTCGGGAGCCTATTTGGAGAGTCGGGAAAAAGCCGCTCTCACGAGTTTTCGCCTCAGCCGCTGGTCGGCTGCCTGCGGGACTCTTTTGGTGATCATCTCTATAACCTTTCAGACAAGCATATCCGCAAGTTGATAGCGCTCAAATTTGGCGATAACCCACTAGCGCTCGTGCGCCAGCTTTCCCAAGACCTAGCCGAGAAAGAGGCTGAACTAATCGTTCTTCGAAAAGACTTCTCCCAGCGCGAGCGCCGCCTTGTCAAGATATGCACGGACTACGGAAACTTATCCACAATGGAGGTTGATAAGCTTGTCAAAGACATGGTTACCTCCAGCGATGTGCACGGTGCGCTAACAGACATGATCATCGATGCATTATCAAACACTTCCCCTGATGCGTCTGCGGACCAGACAACGCACGATGCCACACAACCACACATATCGCAGCACAATAGTTCCAAGTCTAAAGGAATTCGCACAGCCAACGGCAATTCAAAGAGGCGAGAACGGTCAAACAAACCCACCAGTCCGGCGGATTCTGCACCAAACCCCGAAAACAAAAAAGCCCATAACTGGTTTGAGTGGCTCAATCCTTCGGAGGAGCATTTGGAACAGGGCAGGTCCAGCATTGAGCGTCTCCGCTCGTTACGGGTCAAGCCATTTGCGGCACAAAAAGACCAGACAAAGCCGCCGGTAGAACTTGAAAACTTCCGCAACGCGGACGGAGATCATGTTCTCGAACTGTCTGTCGATTCGTTCACAGACAAGTTTGGCTTCTACAATCGCGTGGGTGCCGGCGAACTGACAGACTCGTCCAACTCTGCAACGCCAGATAAAGAATCGAACTCCAAGAATTTCAATAATGTTTTGTTTTCAGAAGTGGCCATCTCTGATGTCACAGTTACACCAAGCATATCCAATGTTGTTGGCGACACCAGTAACCATAACCAGCTTCTACGAAGCATGGACAAAATCCGTGCAATGAGCAAGCTTCAAGATCACATGGATGAGGAGTTGTTAAAAGAATGGGAACGACTCGTAACGAATGTAACAAGGGTTTCGGTCAATCGAACCGGATCGGACATGCAGTCGAATCTTTTTGGATACAAGGCGTCAAACTTAAAGAAGGTAAACAGAAGGCGATCGATATTTTTCATGGGCGGCGATGATGATGCCAAAGACGAGGGCAAATTATACAGAGAATTGAAGCATTTAGTGCTCAAGGGAGGCATTCCCGCTAGCTACCGCAACATGCTCTGGTATGAACTTTCCGGCGCCAGAAACAAGGCTGTTCCCGGGGAGTTCATCCGTCTCATCAATTCCAGTGCCACCCAGGATGTTGCCCAAAGCATCGGCCAAATAAAGCTCGATTTGCATCGCACTTTGCCGTCCAACAAGTTTTTCCGAGACAAGGACACGAAGCAGCCCGGACCACATTTTCACTTTCTCAGCAATATACTCAGAGCGTTCGTGATGCTCAAACCGGAAGTCGGATACTCGCAAGGTATGAACAAAATAGTGGGCAATTTATTGCTCGGTACGAATGAAGGCAACACCAGCGGTGTTTTCAAGCTGAGCGAGGAGGATGTATTTTGGATTTTCGTGTCGTTGGTGGAGGATATTTTGCCGTTTTACGATGGGGAGAATTACTTCAGCAAGGCATCTCTCGCGCTGATCCAACAGGACGTCCATATTATTTCATCCACGTTTGTGCCTCAGATGTTGCCTGCTTTGCATCGTCACATTGCCACTTTGGGTATTGAGCTCGAGGTGATTCTTCTCGGATGGTGGCTCAGTCTTTTCACGGAGAGCGTGGGATCCCTCGAACAGTGGTTGAAACTTATCGACAATTTACTCTTAAGCGACGACACTGAGGTGGCGCTTATCAGCTACAGCATTACGCTTTTGAGGGTGTGCGAGCACTCGCTAATTGAGGCGGACAGTGTCGAAGAGTTTTACCAACTCATCAACAAAATGAAGCAGGGCGCATCGGTGAACATAAAGATTGATGAGTTTAATCGCATGAACCACGAGGTGGAAAAAGAAATATCAAGAGCAAGACTAGCGGAGCTCAAAGGTCGCCCTTGCTGATGCACGCAGCTGTCAAAGATTTTGTACCTGCCGAATCTTGCATGCGCCCACCTTCTTTGTCTCTCACATGCAGCTGAAGAGTCTGCACCTTCACTATCACGAGGGTTAAAACGACGATTACCTGTGCCTGGCATTGCCTGGTGCCTGGAACTCCACGGGCAAGATCCCGCGTCTGCTCAATTACACCCAGGCACACTCGCTTAAGCCTCCCTCAAATGCCGAATCACCGCCTCCGCGGACATGCCCTTCGCAACTCACCGCCTCCGCCTCGGCGTGTCCGGGCCATACTGCACATAGCGATTCCTTCACTCGAGCAGTTTAGCGTAAGGTGATAAGTGACTGTGCGCCGGACGTTCCTGACCAATTCAAGAATTTCTATCCTTCAAACTTTTCTTCTCCGCATCGTCCCGACATCCTTTACCACTTTATCATACTGGTAATGTCGGTGTCTCGAGCCCAAGGAAAGAAGATTGCCGGTGCCGTGGGCCTTGCTCTCGCGCTATGGCTTTTCTTCGTTGCACTTCCCTATAATCAGTCGGCATCATCAGTCGTTTCTTCGCATGTGGTTTATGTCGATTCAACATCAGGCGAGGTACTCCCAGACTTCCGTCCAAAAAGTCCGTCGCCTGGCCCTGCCGGCCTGGACGCAGGCACCGGCACGAATCTCAATATTGAGGCCGAGGCTGTGCAAAAGGCAAACGGCGAAAAGCTGCCAGCAGGCGTGATCAAGAATAAAGAGAACGAGAAGGAAGCTGCAGACCAGCAGATTCATCCTCTGCAGCCCCAGGAAAAGCAGGATGGTAAGCGTGTCAAGGCGACATTCGTGTCGTTGGCCCGTAACAGCGAGCTCTACGAGTTAATTAAGGCGATTCGAAACGTTGAGGACAGATTCAACCGCAAGTTTAACTACGACTGGGTGTTCCTCAATGACGAGCCCTTCACCGAGGAGTTTAAGAAGTTGACAACATCCATTGTGTCCGGAACTGCCAAATACGGACTCGTGCCAAAAGAGCATTGGTCGTACCCCGACTGGATTGACCAAGAAAAGGCAGCTCAGAGCCGTAAGGAAATGAAGGAGGCCAAAATCATCTACGGTGACTCGGAGTCGTACAGGCACATGTGCCGGTTCGAATCTGGCTTTTTCTTCAGACATCCTTTGATGGAGGAATACGACTGGTACTGGCGTGTGGAGCCAGGTATCAAGATCCACTGTGACTTGGACTATGACTTGTTTAAGTACATGGAGGACAACAACAAAGAGTATGGGTTCACCATTTCTATCCACGAGTTCATCAAGACTATCCCGACGTTGTGGGAGCACACAACCAAATTTATAGAGCTTCATCCCGAGCACATGGCGGAAAACAACTTCATGGACTTTATCAGTAACGACAAAGGCAAGACATACAACTTGTGTCACTTCTGGTCGAACTTCGAGGTTGCTTCTTTGAAGTTCTTGCGGTCCAAGGCCTACATGGACTACTTTGAGCATCTTGACAAAACAGGCGGCTTTTTCTACGAGCGTTGGGGTGACGCACCCGTGCACTCTATTGCGGTGTCGTTATTCTTGCCTAAAGATAAGATCCACTACTTTTCCGACGTGGGGTACAACCATGGAGTTTACACGCAATGTCCGCTCAACGAGCAGTTCCGATTGGATCACAAGTGTGACTGTAAGCCAGATTCCGACTTTACTTTCCGCGGCTACAGTTGCGGAAATAAGTTTTTCGAGGCCATGGGACTCGAGAAGCCAAAGGAATGGGTGGACTACCAGTAGTCTGGCGGTTTTTTGGCAAAACTGAAATTAGAGCCCGGGTAGCTTTTGGTGCCGGTTTTGCAGCTGTGCGTGCATGCACATACGAGGGAACTACAATGCACCGAACCATCAGGCGCGAGATTAAAAGAACGCTCGTGTGCCGCATGTGCCATCGACTTATGTGTGTAACAGCTCTACGGCTCAGAGTTGCAGTAAATTGTCGCTGTAGGCCGCAAGGATGCAAAGAGATTTCTCAACAGGAAAAATAAAAGACAGATTTCACTTGAGAAGGGCGTAGGAGAAGCGACATGCACCTCTCCGGACGACACTGTTGCACTGCCTACGTGGCGGCCCACGCACCTGCAGGAAGCGTGAGGCGGAAATAATAGTTTGGAAGACGTGTGTGGTGACGCGAATCTGATTTTTCGGCAACTCAAAACGCGCTCCTTTATGAACGCCTCCGCCTCAAGCTAATTAAATTTTCCTTCCTGTCCCCACCCATTCTCCTTCTTCGCAAGAACACATAGCACACGCTAGCTTGGCTCGCACGCTTTCATTGTTATGGCATCTTCCAGATCTAATGCCCGGCTTATCCGGTTCGGCATTTTTGCTCTTGTGTTGATCTTCTGTGGCTTCATCCTCACCAAGGGTTCCTCCTACTCGTCCACCGCGCCTGGTACCTCGACGGACACCAGCAAGGCCGCAGCAGACGTATCTCCACAAGAGGCGATCGATGCTTTGAGAAAGAAAAACGCTCAAGAGGGCGCCAAAGGTGTTTCTGCCGATTCTGGCGACGCCCCAGCCGCCAAGGAAGGTTCCGCTGCCGAGGTCGCCGTTGGAGACAAGATCAAGGCCACGTTCGTGACGTTGGCCAGAAACTCGGACTTGAAATCTTTGTCCGACTCGATCAGAAACGTCGAGGACCGTTTCAACAAAAAGTACAAGTACGACTGGGTCTTTTTGAACGACGAGCCTTTTGACGACGAGTTCAAGAAGTCTGTCGACGCGTGGACCTCCGGAAACGTCAAGTTTGGTCTTATTCCTAAGGAGCACTGGTCCTACCCTGAGTGGATCGACAAGGAGAAAGCCGCTTTGGCCAGAGAGGAAATGGTCCAAAAGAAGATTATTTACGGAGGCTCTGAGTCGTACAGACACATGTGCAGATACGAGTCGGGATTCTTCTTCAGACACCCCTTGTTGGACGACTACGACTGGTACTGGCGTGTGGAGCCAGACATCAAGATCTACTGTGACATTGACTACGATATCTTCAAATTCATGCAAGACAACGACAAGTGGTACGGCTGGACCATCTCGTTGCCCGAGTACAAGGAGACCATCCTCACTTTGTGGGACACCACCAAGAAGTTTATGAAGGAGAACCCACAATATGTGGCCGAGAACAACAACATGGCTTGGATCTCCGACGACAACGGTGAAACCTACAATGGATGTCATTTCTGGTCTAATTTCGAGGTCGGTAACTTGAAGTTCTGGAGATCTGAGGCTTACTTGAAGTACTTCGAGTTCTTGGACAAGGCGGGTGGATTCTTCTACGAAAGATGGGGAGACGCACCTGTGCACTCCATCGCTGCTTCCTTGTTCATGCCAAAGGACAAAATCCACTTCTTCCAAGATGTCGGCTACTTCCACGTTCCTTTCCACAACTGTCCTGTGGATGAGGAGACCAGACTTGCCAAGAACTGTATCTGTAGTCCTAAGGACGACTTCACCTGGAGAGGTTACTCCTGCACACCCAAGTTTTTCACTCAGCATGGTTTGCCTAGACCAAAGGGCTGGGAGAATTTCACCTCTTAGTTGTGAGTTGGGAGAAGTATGTATTCAAGCTGATAGCCACGATAGGGCCGAGGACGATCTGTAGGGACCAGGTGTTTCATGCGGAAGCAGCAGCCAAAAGCAGGCTGACGCATTCCCGCTTATTACGCAGACGCGAGACATAACACATTTTCCCACACCCAAGCTTTGTTTCATCTTCTTGCATGAAAGAGAGCTAATTCCCACGAGGATTGCTCATATTATCGTCTCTCTGCGAGTGGTCGCCGAAAGCCTCTCCATGAGTGAGTCAGGTACCTTTATGTTTGACTATCTGCGCGTGATGTATACAACGGCATTCCGTGCTGACTTACACCCACACCACGCAGTAAACTGTATCAAAAATATGTCTGGCAATCAGAGTTCGATACTTTATCTCCTACGAAAATTAAACTTGGCTTATTGTCCCGGATTTTTTTTTTAAAGCGATTGGTATCACTCGTGGATTTTTGTGAAGAATCCAAAAGATTCGGACTTCGCCTCTCAATGGTGCCAAAAATTCAGGTCTAAAACAAGATCTTCTTCTAAAATGCGGCACAGACTCATTCCGCATGTGGGTCCCCTGTCTTTCGCTGCATGGCTCATGGCAACTCGCAAGGTAAACGACTCAACTTTAATCCAGACTCATCAGACGCAAATTTTGAAACATGAACGCATACTCACCGGGCTAGCATTGTTCTCTATGCATTTTGAGACGTGGGGTGAGTCCACATTTTCTCTCAAATGCTCGTTTTTTCGCTTCTCACAAGCACCTCCTGTTTCAGGTTTTCCATTCCTGCCTAAACGGCATAGGCTACATAACACATCAATTTCCTACGTGCCTTCTACATTTTCACCCGAATCATAGTATCTCACTTTCTTCCCATTCAAATACTCCACGATCATCTCGTTCTCGATCCAGCCACAAATTATGCCCGCTGGTGAACGCAAATTGCCTTCACCGCTTAAACTCTCTGCTGGTAATGTCAAATCAGACGTTGTGATGAGGATTGTGAGTCCGATCGTCCCCCAGTTCGTGAACCAGGACATGCGGAGCACGTTGAAGATGAGCGAAACCATACGTCTCCGGCAAAATCACTTGATCTCGTCGAAACTCCACGATAATAAAGACACTGCGTCCGACACATCTTCGCCTGAGGACGTAAACTATCAAACACCCATCACATCAAACTCGTCCGACTCGGCGGGAAAGAGCTTTGGCTCCACCTTGCATGCCAAGCCGCCGACACACCAGTCGGTGGAGAAGCCAGAACCGGTGCTCAATAAATCTGAATCAGCGCTGGACAACCGTGATCCTGTCCAAGGGGAGGAAACAACAGACAAAGAACAAAAAGAGGAAGAACAAAAAGAGGGAGAACAAAGCAAGCGGAGATTCTCAGCTTGCAACAATACCGATCTCGCAGATGCTGCTGACATCAATCGCTTGGGGGGTGCATTCCCCAGGAAAAAACTCAAGCGTGACAATACACCTGGACCTTTGCACTTGTCACCCAAAGGACGCACAGCTGCGGCCCCTTCGCCCATGATCAACTCAGCTCCTATGCGCCCATACTACTCTCAATACCCGTCACGCCGTGTGGCTGTTAGGTACATGTACCAGCCAGTTCTAATGCCGCAAACGGCAGTTCAATACGCCTACACTCCCGTGCGCCGGAAAATGGCATGGGCTCCGGAAAGAAGCGCAAGGGAAAGAGCCCACACCGCACGAGATCTTCGACGCAATCCAGTGGTAGACGTTTTCCACGGCGACACGACGCGTGTGGCACCCATGCCTTCACAGCCACCATCAGCACAACTTGAACTGTTTCGAGAGACCGTGGACGACAAACTGCCGGCGACACCGGCGGAAATGGAGGAAATGCAGCGCAAACGTGAAGCAAACACTAACACGGTTTGCGGTAGCATTTCCTTTGCAAACGAAGCTGCGTTTCAATTCAAGATCTTCGATGGCCGCAACGAGCGGGCCCGGGATAAGTTTTTGGAAATTTGCGGCACCACGTGGGACGAACATTTTGCCCGCGGCCGGCTGCTGACCGACGATTGAAATTGGCTCGCCACATCGCTTTCATGCTCTCACGATTTTCACTTCATTGCATTTTCCGTTACTGGCGACGCAGGTAGAACCCTGCGCCGCCGCATCTACCACTCCCCGCTTAATGTACACATTGCTTCATATTTCGTAGACCCAGATGCAAGGCTAGGAAAGAAGGAATACAAAGATTTGAGATAAACAAGAAATAAATAAATAAATATAGAGAGGCACCCGCCGATACCGTCGTTTGGGGAAAGACGCCCGCCACCGCCGCCGCGTCATCATTTTATCACGTGACTCTGACATGACGGCAAATCAACCGACGCAAAAATTCATACATCCTCCCAACTGCAACATGAACACAAGCCAGATTCGGGCCGCTACGGTTGCGTTCCGGAGTTGCCACCCCCGGACGCCGACTCTCATGAGCCGTGCCGTCCGCATGCCTTTCCAGGCGCTCAGACCATTCAGCACCCGTCAAAAATTACACCTTTCACACACCCTGGTGGTATTCAACTCCTCGGAACCATCAAAAGACCCTCGCAAAAGTGATAACAATTCGAAAGAAGACGAGGATGCTGTTAACAGGCGTAAATTCGAGGAGTCTGAAAGCTCGGAAAAACGCCCAAAGAGAAACCAGACCTCGGAAGAAGAACAGATCCGTGAGGAGATCAAAAAACGGTTTTTGAACAACAACTCCAAGCCTCCAAAGGACCTTAAAATCATTAAAATCGATCCGCCCAAACTTGCAAAGGGTATGGCCATGTTTTCGCTCGTCACCCTCACCTTGACATTTTTCTTGATGTCCCAAAAGCAGCATGAACAGCTATCGTTCCAAGACTTCCAGAGCCGCTATCTCCTGAAAGGCTTGGTCACGCGGTTGTCTGTGGTCAACCGTTTCGCTGTGGAAGCCGAGTTGATCCCTGGCGCCTTTTCCGACGAAACAGTAAGAAGCCCCGGTGGCAACCCAATGGTTGTGTTCACCATCGGTTCCGTCGAAGTTTTCGAAGAGGAAATGAACGCCTTTCAAAACAAGTTGGGCATTCCTGTTGAAGAGAGATTACCAATCTCTTATATTGAGCGTGGCACGTTTCTCAACATGCTTTTACCTATTCTTCCCACTGTCTTGTTGATAGGTGGTTTATGGTACATCACGGTAAAGAGAGCATCTCCACAAGGCGGTGCTGGTGGACCCGGAGGCATTTTCAAAATCGGCAAGTCCAAGGCCAAGCTTTTTAACCAGGAAACCGACGTCAAGATCAAATTCAAGGATGTCGCTGGATGTGAAGAGTCTAAGGAAGAAATTATGGAATTTGTCAAGTTCTTGCAAGACCCCATGAAGTATGAGAAACTCGGTGCCAAGATTCCAAGAGGTGCCATTCTTTCGGGACCTCCAGGTACGGGAAAGACGCTTTTGGCTAAGGCCACGGCCGGTGAAGCTGGCGTTCCCTTTCTTTCTGTCTCTGGTTCCGAGTTCGTTGAGATGTTTGTTGGTGTCGGTGCCTCCCGTGTCCGTGATTTGTTCAAAACTGCCAGAGAGATGGCACCATCAATCATTTTCGTTGACGAAATTGATGCCATCGGAAAGGAGCGCGGAAATGGACGTATGGGAGGTAACGATGAAAGAGAAAACACTTTGAATCAACTTCTTGTCGAGATGGATGGTTTTGAAGACTCCGACCATGTCGTTGTTTTGGCAGGTACTAACCGTGCTGACATTCTTGATAAGGCTTTGCTTAGACCAGGAAGATTCGACAGACATATCTCGATTGATACTCCTGACATTGAAGGAAGAAAAGCTATTTTCAAGGTCCACTTGTCCAAGCTTACTTTGAAATCCGTGGAAGAGATCAAGGCTTCGCACAAAGATGTCGACTTCAACAAGTACCACCAAATGATCGACGATGCGATCGAAAAACTTGCAGGAAGATTGAGTGCCTTGACTCCTGGTTTTGCGGGTGCCGATATCGCAAATTGCTGTAATGAGGGTGCTTTAATTGCTGCTAGGGAAGATGCCTCTTCGATTGACACCCACCATTTTGAAAATGCCATTGAGAGAGTGGTTGCGGGTTTGGAGAAGAAATCAAGAATCCTCAGCCCTGACGAGAAGAAGACTGTTGCCTACCACGAGGCTGGACATGCGATCTGTGGCTGGTTCTTGGAGCAGGCTGACCCATTGGTCAAGGTTTCAATTGTCCCCAGAGGTCAAGGAGCCCTTGGCTACGCTCAGTATTTGCCTAAGGACCAGTATCTTGTGTCAGAAGAGCAATTTAAGCACAGAATGATCATGGCTCTAGGTGGAAGAGTCAGCGAAGAGCTTCATTTTGAATCCGTCACCAGTGGTGCCTCTGATGACTTCAAGAAAGTCACACAAATGGCTCAATCAATGGTTTTAAAGCTAGGAATGTCGGACAAACTCGGCAGTGTCTACTTTGACAATGGGGATGAAAATGGAGACCTTAAGGTACACAACACGTACTCCGAAAATACGGCCCACCTCATCGACAGCGAGGTTAAGCGTATCATTGATGAAGCGTATGTGGAGTGCAAGAAGCTTTTGACAGAGAAATTGGAACTTGTTGATAAAGTAGCCGAGGAGGTCTACAAGAAGGAAGTTTTGACCAGAGAAGACATGATCAGATTGGTCGGACCACGTCCATTCCCTGAAAAAAATGATGCATTCGACAAGTACCTCGATGGCGAGGACGCATTTAAAGGTAAACCAACCGCTGCCTAGGCTAAAATGTGCAAATAACTAATGGATGTAGATGAATGATGGCCTCATTAAGATGGATATGTGCCGTAGGTTTAGTCGAATAGCTCGTCAATGGAGCTATACCCATCCACTTCTTCAGTCTGAAAAGTAAAGTCGGTCTTTTCGTCAGTTATATTGAGCACAGGAAGAAAATTTTGTGAAGAACGACTAGCATGAGTTTTCAAAGAGCGTTTGTATGATGAAGTGACAATGTTTTTGTTACCAGCAGCGGCAACCAGGGCCGTATTTGCTGGATTTGGGGAGTCAGAGCTGCTTTGATGAGGGCTTGAGCTCGACTCAAGTTGATAATCCAGGTGTTTTCGGCTGGACGATCTGTCAGGATGTGGCGATCTTCGATGCTCCAGGACATGATCAGCGAAATCGTAATAGCCGGAGTCAGTCATATAATCACAGCCTAATAACGGACAGTGGAACACCTGGCTCTTTCTCGAGCACTGCTCGGGATGAACACCCGTGTGTGATTTCCAAGACAGTTCACAAAGAAAGACTTTTTTGCATCGGCCTCTTCCTAACGGCAAACCACAGGTGAACGGATGCTCACGTAGCGGCGGAGGTTTTAAAGGAAAATGTAAGTCGAGCTTGAGCACCGTGAGCTCAGGAAGAGAAGTTGGATAGGCAGAAGTCGCCTCTTGAACAGGGTACCCAATTTGGCTGAGCTCATTGGCGTGCTCAGCTAAAAGATGTGCCTTGTAGGAGCCTTTCAGCTCGCTCATGAAGCTGCAGCCGTGAAAGGCGCAGCTGAACAACTGGAAATGGCCAGTGTTTTCGTGTTCCGCCATCAGAAGCAGCTCAATCAGGTACTCAGACGTTAGGTTGCTTTGGTTCCACGAAGTGTCGGCAGTACTGTCTTCTGGAGTATTGAACGTGCTTGGTGGACTCGCACGAACGTCTTCTGGATCATATTCCGAAACGTCACCGGGAGCATCTTTGATGGGGCTGCGAGAGTCTCCTAGAGATGACAATTTTCTCGAGACGGAACGCTGCCTTCGCCTAGGCAGGCCCGAAAGGTCTGTGGTTCGAGGTGAATTTCCTGGGGAAAATGTGGAGCTACGCCGAAGAACCCTGCTCTTTTCGAAAGTATTCAAGTTGGGAGAACTTTCAGCACATTCTGAACTACCACGAGAGAAGGCATCTCGGCAAACTTTCAACGGACTCGTGCGGTTGACGCGTGTATCCGCCGGACCAGCCGGGGACGAAAAATGGTGGCCTCGTAAGCCCGGTGAGCCGGATTTCAGGCCGGGCGAGCGGGAAAGCGATCGGTTTCGTTTCAGTGGCGAGAACCCGAAAAGCAGAAGATTGTCTTCGAGGTCCTCTGATGCCGCAGAGCTGACATCGGGCAGCAGACGCGGCGAGGGATTGGCCCCGATGCGTTGAGAGAGCTGCTCGTCCCTGAGCATCTCACGAAGCGCTTGCTTGTGGGGCAGCACAGGCGCAGTTGGCAGTCGCAGTTTAACACGGGTTACGTCGTCTTCAGATGACCAAATGCTGGCCGGAACCTTGACACCATCCACGTACCGATCCGAACTGGCCATCGAGCGCAAGTGGCCGTTGTCCACGGTGATTCTGCCGGTGGTAAGGTCGATCTCATCACTCTCCACGCTGTCGTCTATGGCAGAGTATTTGGCTATGATTTCGTCCCATTTGCGCTTAAATTTGTGGGAGCTTTGGGCCTTGAGCACTGAGATGTCTGTCTCGACGCCTCGCAGAGCCCGAGACGGGAGCAGCCCCAGAAAACGGCCACCAGGCTCCTCCAGATCAGACGCGTCGATCGCTATCAGGTCCACGCGGAACCGGCGGGCGTGCCCGCTGGAACTGCTGGTCTCAAGTCTTCGGCACCTAAGGACCAACATGTTGAGTCCTTGGTTGGCGTGGCA
>JAKUBD010000201.1:0-16142 GCA_030563125.1 Metschnikowia laotica
CCCATTGGCTTTGATTAAGTTGATCAAGGACCACGGCATGAAAGCCGCGTGCGCCATCAAACCAGGCACCCCCATCGATGTGGTGTACGAGTTGGGCCAACACTTGGACATGGTGCTTGTGATGACCGTGGAGCCCGGCTTCGGTGGCCAGAAGTTCATGGTCGACATGATGCCCAAAGTCGACGCCTTGCGCCTGAAATTCCCGGGGTTGAACATCCAGGTGGACGGCGGCTTGGGCAGGGAGACTGTTCCCGCAGCAGCTGAGGCCGGTGCCAACGTTATTGTTGCTGGTACTTCTTGCTTCACCGCCCCCGAGCCTGTTGAGCTTATCGACTTCATGAGAGACACCGTCAACGACTCTTTGAAGAAGAGGGGCTGTTACTCCGATTAAGGAGAGGAAATAAATTTCACGATAGCTCGAAGCTCTCGAATATATTGCTACACTAGATATGACGCCAGCTGGTATTCATGACAAATCACACCCGTTGTCCGGATACGTAATGTATGTCTGGTTGAAATGTAAATGATTAACTGATATACCCCTCGACTCGTCCTTGTTGAGCCGCTCATCTTCTTAATAACCGCTTATTCTTGTTGAACCGCAGATCTTCAAAACGGCTCATTTTTGTCTTTTCGAAAAACGACGCATCCTTAGAATGCTTGGATACCAATAGTAGTGCCCTCTCCCAGGCTGTCCATAGCCAATCTTGTCGAACCAGACTTCTCCACGGCAGTCCAAAGAGCGTTCTTGACCTTTTGCAAGTTGGTGAGTACCACCTCGTTAACTGGTTTTCTGGTGAGAGCATTGTCATCGACCGCCATGCCCTCGTTTTCGGCACCGTTATCAATAGACTGCTGCAAATTTCTCTTGGCGAGATAACGCTTGTTTCTCTCGAGCTTCTGGGCCTTCTTCTTGGAAATTGTTCTCGTGGTCACACCAGAGCCTTTGGAGGCTCCAGTGTACAATGCAACGGCGTGGGGGTCGGTTGGTCTTGGTTCAGTGTTCAAGTTGTATCTTCCAGCCGACGATCTGGTTGGAGCGGCGGTTCTGGATCTCACCGATCTTTTCTTGGCAAGCTTCTTGCTGTGGCGAGAACTTGCAAGCTTCTTACTGGGCTTATTGACGGAAAAAGTGGAGGGCATTTTGATGAACAGTCAGACGGATGCTGGGAGATGACTTGAATAGATGCGAGATGAGATTGAAAATTGCAAGGATCGAACTGCATATAGCAAGGAAGCACACGCCAAAAAAATCTCCCGGGGGTGAGTCGAACACCCGATCTCAAGATTACAATTCCATTACAGTCTCGCGCCTTAGCCAGCTTGGCCACCGAGAGGATTTCTTATATATTCTTAATTTTATAGACTCATATTAGACAAGATAAAGTGAAGGGCGGCTGCTACCTTTCTCTTTGCACCTGTCGCATACGCTTTGTAGCCATGGATGCGGCAAAAAAGTAGTGTGTCTCCCAGGGGTGATTCGAACACCCGATCCTAAGATGCCAGTTCTATTACAGTCTTATGCCTTATCCAACTTGGCCACCGGGAGGACTACATGAATATAGCGAAAAATGCCGGTTATGTCTTATGGGGCATCATTTCGGGCAGAACAGAACCCCAGAGATAAACACCCGTACACCAAATATTCTGCTTAGCATGCAGTGAGCTGGACATGCGATGTTTTACGCTTCTTTTCTCCCGCTAGATGGGACAGCGAGAAAAGAAAAAAAGCCCAGGTTCGAAAGCACGAAAGGCAATTCGTTACATTGATGCTTATACCGTGCAATGGTGTCTGATCTTCGGCAAAAGTGACAGGGCCAATCATGCAGGATCGACATGGAAGTTCGCGGAGAATTGTTTAGCTTGAAGCCACTTTTCCCGCCAAGAACTAGCCAAAATAAACTCTGATCGCTAAGCCACAAAAAATCATCAATGTTGCAAAACCTCCTTCCAGGCCCAGGACTTACAGGTGCAGGAGACGACCAGCCCAATCTGCTTCTAGCAGAGTTTTCATACGGCGGAGGCGACACTCGACTCGTGGAATACAGCAAGGCGATATCGTCCTTTTACCAGCGCCCCGACGTTGCGAGTTTTATCGATGAGCTCGAAGAAATCCTGGATGAGCTCTACGATTCTCTAGCGGGCAATTTTGACATGCGATACCAATATGAGCTCCAGAGCATTTACACGCGGCACATTTCCACACACACAACGGTGGAAGCGGGTTTCAGCGACACTATTTGGACTTCTGCCACGCCGCTCGCTCGGCCACAGCGATTTGTTGATGTTCCTTTGTGTACGTTCACGTGATCCCAGGACGCCGCTATTTATTAGACGTTGGGGCGGTGACTAGCCGTGCCGAAGTGATTCCGTTGCAGCACCCCTATTGTTTGCGAAACGACCTTCCATCTTGGCGGATGTACCTTTTGGCGCCCGAGGCAAAACCCCCTTCCTCCCCCTGGAATTAAAAACGGAACCAAAAAAAGCGCTCGTTTTGTCGCCGTTTACTAGCAACATCCTCGGCACATGCAAGCATTTCCACTGGCGTGTTTTGCGACTCCTTACATGGGCAAGCGAGTAACATTTTTGCTCGCCCAATGCGGTCGAGACTAAACCCAGTGTGGAGAGACGTGGGGTGCCATGTGAATTTCCGTATAGGGTAAAGAAGCTGCGTCTGCCTGCACCGTGCCACACAAAATTCCCTTACAGAAAAGTGTGTGCAGTACCGAAACCACGTTTCCGGTCCAGTCAGCGGACCCTCCTTCAATAAGCCCGTGAAAGAGGGCACGCTGAGCGTCAAATTCAAAGGCGAATTGCACAGTGCTGAATGAAAAGCGCGATTCGCGACTCGTTGTTGACAAAGTCCCGTTGCCTGGCCCTATTGTATACCTAAACGGCTAAAATGGTGCCTTGATGGATTGACGCGCGAGCGCCGACGCGCATCTCCACAGTGCCCGCTATAAAAGCTGGGCACCCGCTGGAATATCGAAGAATTATTATTTCGGTCCAACTCCACACAATGCAATTTTCCATCGTTGCCATTCTCGCTGCCGCCTCTGTTGTTTCCGCAGACCAACTTTCCAACCTTTTGGACAGCTTCAGCACCCTCAGCGGTGACGATGCTGCCTACTCTTGGCTCGGCCAGTTTGTCAGTGCCGCCGACGAATACAGTGCTCTGTACACTGTGCCTCAGGTGAGCGTTCCAACCTACGACATGAGCTACAGCTTGGACAGCAGTTTGGAGGGCGTTTTAGCCAGTCTCACCGCTAAGAAGGCCTCCACAACTGGTTCCGGCTCCCTCACTGCTGCTTCAAGCAAATCCGAGAGTACTGGTGGCTCAAAGGTGACTTCCAGCAAGCTGAGCTCCACCAAGTCTTCTGGCTCTTCCTCAGGCTCTTCCGCTTCCTCCTCCGGATTTGCCGACAGCACCAAGCCAATGATTGCCGGCGCTTTCGTGGCTGGATTGTCTGTTCTTCTTTTGTAGGCGTATCCACAAGTGCATCCGCCGATGAACTATAGTAATGACGTTAACTTCGAGAGAGCCATCGGTATATAATTATATTTTTCGAATACAGTGTATCGGATAAGTGTGCAATCGCCCTTGCTAGAGCATCAAATCACAAGAGACAGACAATTTTTAATTGAATAGACCCGGGTGAAATTTGAGCACAGTCAAACACGTTCGTCTTTGATAACGTAAATTCTATCTACAGAAGAGTACTTGTCCCCAACGGAAGCACATGGCATGAGATGGCATTATCTAAACTGTATTCTAGTCGAGTTCGTTGAGGAAGTTTGGATTGTTGGCCAACTTCATGCGGAACTTGTCCCACCAGGTGTCAAACACCTTCATAGGCACCTTACCAGAAGCGTCGATGAAGCCGCCGAGGTAGTTGTACGCATGCTTGACAATCTTGTTGGCCAACACGGCGATTTCCAGTGGAGCACGCGGAGCCGGCTGTTGCGGTGCAGACGACGTAACAGGCTGGGAAGGCATAATGGTTTTTTGTTTGACTTTCTCCTGCAGTAGAAGGAGTTCGGCCTGTTGGACGGGTTCGATGGAAATACCGATATTGAGCACCACGTTTGGTTCGGTCGATGGCGATGGCGATGGCGACGCAGCGTCCGCGTCATTCATCATGTCGTCGCCATCCAAGAAATGTGACGAGGCAGTTTTGGCCGACGTGTTGTTGAGCCGGAAAATGGCTGACGGCTTGAGTGGATTGAGTCCACCAAGCAATTTGAACTCCGACAGCGACGGCAACTGGAAGTACACCAACGCCATATACGCCGGGTCAGTGAATTCGGTCTGGGGTAGAAGAAACACGGCAATGTGATTGATGTTGGCGGCGTTTTCCACCGAGAGCACGAATTTGGTGGGCTCAACCTGTTGAGCCAACTGCATGGGTCTTCCGGAGCAGATTGCGCCAAACATTGCGGGGCGAAGAAATTGTACTTAAGTGGATGGGAGACTGGTGAACCGGCCAGAAAGCTTTTGGGAGCAGCGACGCGTTTGTGCCGGGAACTTGTTTTGACTAGTAACTGTGTAATCACAGGCTTGGAACCGGGGCCTTCGTAGCGTTATAGCAAGACCTCGCGGCAGCTCACGTAGACGTTACCCGCAGTACCGAGCGTTCCAGCGGAGTCGAGAAAGTTCTCGCGATGCCCAGTAATATCAACTACCGAGTGCAACGTGAACACTCAGCAACAAAAAAGCGAAACGTCCTGGATGGAGAAAGGGCCGGGGAAGACTCGAACAAGGACAGTGCCGAAGAAAAGCATCCTCTGATTTGAAAATCACATCCTCTTTCTCCATTAGACACGGCGAATAACACGACGTGTTCCCAATGGCTTGTGACCACGCCATGTTTCAAAATGCTTTCTTTTTTTTCTTTAATAGAAAACGGATGATTTTAGAAAAGGGCTTTCAGCCGGTGCTTGCGCTGGCGCTTGACTGCTCTTGATACTACCGTCCAAGATTGACCACGCTGGACATATTCTCCATCGTCGAGCCTTAGGCATAGATGATTGTGGGGAAGAAGCATCGTGACATTTAGCCCCATCACTGTAAAGAACAGACGCAAAAAGTAGGCCGGCACTCATTTGTGGCGGATGACAAGCCACAGCGTGGCCTGGCCCGCGGCCATCGAATCCACGATACCCGGCCCATCATACAACACATTCAAGAAATCGTAGGTGACATTTTCGCCCCGCCGAGGTCCACAGTTGCCGTGTTCGCCCCAGCCCCACGCCGAAACGGTGTTGTCTGAGTGAAGCGCTAGCCCGTGCTCGCTGCCCACAACAAAGTCGACAATTTCTGCGTGGGCCTTGTAGGAAAAGCACTGGCCATGCAGATTGTTTCCGACGGACACAATGGGCAGCGGGCCCTGTGTCTGGGAATAGTGGATGGACGACCACATGGCCCCGATTTTCGTCGGTCTTGTGGCGATAGTTTGTGCGTCCACGCCATAAATGTCGATTGTGTTGTTGGCAACAATGGTGCGGTCTCTGCCCAAGCAAAGAAACTTGGAAACGCCAAATGGCAATCTCTGCGGCTGCCAGAAACACGAGACGGGCTTTGAGCGGCCGGAATCCGTAACGAACTGTGGTGCCGGACCCAATTGGCCCTTTCGACACGCGCCCCACCCCACAGCAGAACCATCGTCAAATGCCACCACTGTGTGGCTGATTGAGCACACAATCTGTGTCACGCGGGCAGCGGCAGGTGCTACGGACACCAAATTGACCTTCTGCGGCGTCGAACTACTCGTCACACCGGGTCCCAATCCAAGTTCACCTTTGGCGCCGGCGCCGCACGTGTAGATTGTGTCTTTCGAGCAAACCACGGAGAAGTCCCATCCCGCCGCCACGTGAGTCCAGTTTCCGGGGACACGGGTGAAGCAGCGAAGAACGCTTGGTCCTGAGATCCCACATTGGCCGTGTTCATTGCTCCCAGCTGCATAGAGTGCTCCATTGGCGTACAACACGAGCGTGTGGTTTCCGCCAAAGGCAAACTGAACTGGCGGCGTATCCGAAAGTGGAAGCGGTACGGGCTGGAGCCGATCGAGATCTTGGTCGTCGCCGGTTCCTAGCTGGAAGGAGCCGTTGGACCCACAAGCCCACACTTGGTATTTCATGGTCTTGGAAAGTACCGATTGGTGGGGTAATCCGATGAGCGGCGTGTAAGGGAGGCACGGGTTTGTAGAAGGAGAAAACGTGATGAAGCGGCTGGGATGGAAAGAGAGGTTTGAACGGGAGGTACTTTGACGGACTGTTCCAGGCGGAGAAGCTCCGATGGAGGTATCGATGCTTAACGTCGATTCTGGGACTGTTCGGTTTCCTCTGCCGCTTGAAGGCTTTACGTGTTGTCGTACTTTGACTACTTAGGGCAGTGGCATCGCGACGCGGCCGGCCAAAAAGTAAGGGCAGAAAACAAAAAAGGCGATCTAGGAACGGAGTAAGAAATGAAAAAAAAAAGAAACAAAAAAAAAAAAAAAACGGGTGGTTGGAAGAAAAACAAGCAAACTCAGCAAAGACATGCAATTGTCCTCGGATGCTTGTTTTCCTGGCCCGTCCTCGCCTCGCCTTTTGCAACGGCCCGACCTGCCGCTTCCCCATCGCGGCCTCTCACTATCTTCGCTATCACCAGACGCGACTGGAAGGAAAAAAAACCCATCACCCACAGACGTTCATCCATGTCCCAAACGCCCGAAAAAAAGCCGCCGGTGCTCCAGGTGCCTGGATCGTCGCCCATGGCCAAAGTGGCGCCTGAAGCGAAGCAGAAATCAGACATGAAGCAGCGATTCTACTCGCACAAGTACTGGCCCATCATCAGCAAGCGCTTCTACTACCTACCCGAGTTG
This sequence comes from Metschnikowia laotica, assembly GCA_030563125.1. Classification (NCBI taxonomy): domain Eukaryota; kingdom Fungi; phylum Ascomycota; class Pichiomycetes; order Serinales; family Metschnikowiaceae; genus Metschnikowia; species Metschnikowia laotica. Next base: position 6,864 of record JAKUBD010000201.1, read on the forward strand.
GAATTGTTCAAGGCTATGGTGAAGGGAAAGGGCAACCTTCGTGACATCAGCCAGTGGCTCTCCGATAACATCGACTTGTCGGAGCGTTTACAGCAACATGAGGCCCAGCAACAGGAGCACGAGCAGCAACAGCAGCAACAGCAGCAACAGCAGCAGCAAAAACAACAACAAGAGCAACAACAGCGGGCGCTGATGCTTGCTGAAAAGAAGCAGCAGGACGAAAGAGACGCCGCCAGACATGAGATCAAATCGCCCGTGGTGGCGAACGGATCAGGGTCATTTGCACCCCAGTCACCTCCGTTGACCCATGACATCGAAGACGAGGATGCTTCGCCCATCAAGGCAGCAGGAAAAGCCCGTCAAAAGCGCACACTCTCGTCTGTTCAGCCACTTGCCGCAGCCCCAGATACAAAGGTGCACCTCACAAAGCCCAAGGTGTCTATTTTGGAAAAGTACAGAAATAGACAGCAGCCGCCCATCGACCAGCTCTTCCACAGAGCCGCCGAATCTGCCCCCAAGAAACGCAGACTCCTCAGAGCAGATCATATGGATGACTCCACGTCTGGCGGTTCGACTCCCGTCTCACCCAATATTTCCGACTCGGCCTCGGTCACCCCCACGCTGTCGGCCGCATCCTTGTCGTCCTTGAAAAAACCGGGCATGCTTACTTCGGCATTCGGATACAGTGGCGCTGATATTCCCCGTCTCAAGATTGCTTCTAGACCCGACAAACCCACCGAAACCGACGAACTCGACATTCTCGAAGAAAAGATCAGGGCCAATCGCAAGAAGAAGAGCTCGGCCAAGGTCGTTCGTAGCGATGACGAGCTCGACGATGAGGTCTTTAGCGACGACATGTCTGCCGAGGAAGAGGACATGTCCTCCATGGGCCTCACGTCCATCGATGACCAAATTCTCGATTTCTTGAATAAGGCCCCGGTTGCTGATGTGATAGAAATCTCTAACATCTCACCCAAGATCGCCGAAGCGCTTGTGGCGAAGCGGCCTTTCAGCACCATATATGAACTCTCAGAGACCTCGTTCGAGGAGGATGAGAACAAGAAGTCCGACACCAAAAGAAGAGGTCCCAAAAAACCCACAGGCCTCAAAATCATCCAGGGTACAGAGTTCAGTCTTAAAGGCTATAAGGCTGTCGATTCTCTTGTGAAGAAGTGTTCTGAGTACGGAAATCTCATCACGAAGCAAATGGAGAAGTGGGGTGTCAAGGTGACCGGAGAGGGAGAGTTGGATATGGTGGATCTCTCTGTGCAAAGCGAAAAACCAAACGACGACGAATCGGACGATGAGATTCGTGTGAACGACAGATCGCTCCCCTACGTTAACCATAAGCCAACCCTCCTTGCGCCTGAAGTGGAATTGAAATCGTACCAGCAGGTGGGAATCAATTGGCTCCATTTGCTCTATCACAACAAACTTTCGTGCATTCTTGCAGACGAGATGGGGCTAGGAAAAACATGTCAGGTGATTTCATTTATGGCCCATTTGAAGGCAATGAGCGAGTCCCAGAGGCCCCATTTGGTTGTCGTCCCCGCATCTACACTAGAGAATTGGTTGAGGGAATTCAACAAATTTTGTCCTGACTTGGTGGTGCAAGCGTACTACGGGTCGCAGGCAGAGCGTGAAGATTTGAGATATTCGTTGGCTGATTCTGATTACGACGTTCTTGTGACTACTTACAACTTGGCCACAGGAGCTCCAAGTGACTTTAAGTTTTTGAAGAATCAAAGATTCGACATCATTGTTTATGACGAAGGCCACATGTTGAAAAACTCGAATAGCGAAAGATACAACAAGTTAATGAGACTCAAAGCAGGATTCCGTCTCTTGTTGACCGGTACGCCTCTCCAGAATAACTTGAGAGAGTTGGTTTCTCTTCTAGCATTCATGTTACCGGATTTATTCGTGGAGAAGAGAGAGGATTTGCAAGGGCTTTTCAATAAAAAAGCGAGTGTCGACGTCTCGGGTGACTACAACCCCTTGCTTTCGCAACAAGCCATTAATAAAGCAAAAACGATGATGACACCTTTCGTTTTGAGGAGAAAGAAAGCCCAAGTGTTGAAATACTTGCCAGGCAAACATCACGAGATCGTGAAATGTGATATGACGCCTAGTCAACGCACCATCTACGACGAGTATTTGACGCAGGGAAAGTCGACCCGAATGGAGAGATTAAGAAGAAAGGGCTTGAAAGGAAAAGCCGCAGAAGAGGCCAGAATGACGCCGATTCAATCAACGTCGAATGTGATGATGTCTTTGAGGAAAGCATCCATGCACCCCTTGCTTTTCCGTAAGATTTACACAGACGATATGTTGAAAGAGATGTCGAGAAAGATCATGAAGGAGCCTCAGTATTTCGAAGCCAACAGAGAGTACATTCTCGAAGACATGCAAGTCATGAGTGATTACGAGCTTAATGGTCTTTGCGAGAAATTCCCCAAGTCGCTTGAAAGTTACATGTTGAAAAAAGAAAAGTGGATGGATAGCGGTAAAGTCACAACGCTTTTGAAAATAATCCAAGAAACTATTGACAGAAAGGAAAAGATTCTCGTGTTTTCGCTTTTCACACAGTTACTCGATATTCTCGAGAAGTGTTTAAGTTTCGCCAACATCAAGTTCTTAAGATTGGACGGCCAGACAAGCGTCGACGAAAGACAAGACATTATCGATCAGTTTTACGACGACGAAACCATCCCTGTCTTCTTGTTGTCTACCAAGGCTGGTGGCTTTGGTATTAATTTAGTTGCCGCAAACAACGTGGTGATTTTTGACCAATCATTCAACCCACACGACGACAAACAAGCAGAGGACCGTGCCCATCGTGTCGGACAGACAAAAGAGGTGTTGGTCACCAAGCTCATCTCCAAAGACACCATCGACGAGAACATATTGATGCTTGCCGAAAACAAGTTGCAGCTCGATCAGAGCATCAGCAATGAGACCAACGAATCCAAATTCGAAGAGAAGGCAGCGTCAATGTTCGAGAAGATTCTCTTTGAAAACTAGCCATGCGCAATGGGTGCGCTCTATAGACATTATCAATAGCATATACACCAACATCGCGACTGCAAAATGCGCCGCGTTGTACGCGCGGGCCGAAAACAAGTTGGTGTACTGGTGCCATGGTGTACCAGTGCACTCATTACATCATCGCATGTGTGCCTCGACAGGCACTCAGCTATTCGTTATCCATGTTTTCCAGAAGCTTGATCGGAAGCCTAAAGGCGTTCAAAACCACATGCAAGAGACCGGCATTATTCTCACAGTCTTTCTTGAGTGCCAGATCGCTCTTCATCCAAACGGCTGACACACCCAATGAAAATGCATTGAAGTTTTTGCCATCGATGAACATCCTCAAGGAAAACGAGACAAGAGAGTTCCTCAGCGGAAGAGAAGCCGCTTGCAGCCCTTTGGCTTTGAAGCTCTTTACGATCGACGGCGTGAAATCGGTGATGTTGGGCTCCAACTTCATCACCATCGAAAAGGCAGATCTCAATGCCGAATGGGCGCTTTTGAAGCCCGAGATCTTTTCCATCTTAACCGAGTGTCTCACAAACGGCTACCCTATCATCGCAGAGTCTGAGTTGTCCAACGACATGGAGATAAACGAGGACGATGACGAGGTGATTGCCATGATCAAGGAACTAATATTCACCAGAATCAGGCCTGCTATCCAGGACGATGGAGGAGACATTGAGTTTGTCAGATTCGAGGAGGACACGGGTGTCGTCTTTTTGCGTTTGAAGGGTGCTTGCAGGTCCTGTGACTCGTCGTCGGTGACATTGAAGAACGGAATCGAAAGCATGCTTAAATACTACATCGAGGAGGTCCTGGAAGTCAAACAGGTCGATGAGGCAGCAAACGAGAGCGAGGCCGAGACTGCCTTCGAGGGATTTGAGGCCGCAAAGATAGTCCCCAAGGCCAGAGATGCCGATGTTCCCCCATCATTGTAAATCAATCATCCACCTACGCTTCCTCCACTCGTCATGTGCATTCGAGGGTCCTATGTATATAACCTCCAGAGAAAAATCACAGACCGCCTTTCAGCCTTGATATTGACCAACATCGTTCCCGTATGGATCCTGCTCAGTTGGCGACTCCTCCGGGGGCACGTAGTAAAAGCCATATTGTGAAACGTATGGCATGTATGGAAACGGAACCACACCCTCGGAGTAACGACGAGAAACCTCTTCCCCATACAGCATAGGCATGTTTGGGGGTTCGAATGACGGTCCCGGAGGAATTATTGGGACTCCTATATAAGGGGGCATCATGAAGTACATTTCCGGTGGCACACCAAAAGAAACATCGAACCGGCCGTCCAGTTTTGGCATGTAGCTTCCTGTTGAAGAAACACTGGAACGCTGACATGAATTATTGCGGGAAGGTGGACCAAGCGGAGAAAATTCCGAGTCATAAAGCTTCTTGCCAGGTTTGGCAAAATTACTCGGACTGTGGCTTCTTTTTTGAATGGCGAATGAGGCTTGAACTTTGACCGGCAATTGGTTCTTACTGCGGAACACCCGCTCGTCGGTCATGAGTATAGCACGGAGGGTCATTTTGAAAGTTTTGTAAAAGACGAATGCAAATTTGCCCACAGTGGCCTCGTTTTTCTTCGAGTAATACTGTGGCTTGATAATTCTTGCGGATTTGATCCCGCCGGGTGAAAACAAGTCCCAGAATTGATACCACAATTCGTCATTGTTTTGAAATAATTCCGGAAGGTGGTTTACGTAGACATTGGTCTCTTGGTAATTTACGCTTTGAAGAAACCTGAAAACAATGCTTCTGTCTTGGGAATTTTCCTTTTCAGAGGGCCGTATGACAGCTAGTTCGAGCGGATCAGCCGCTCCCAAGCCCACATAGTCCACGAGCGAGTTCTCAAAAATAAGATGGTTGTGTTTCTTTTGACAGATGGAGATTCTGAACTTGCACGGTTCGGACTCCAAGTCTTCGCCTGATTCGGGCTGGCAATCTTGAGCTATGTCGTAGATATCTTCCGGGGTGAAGGCGAGGAATTCCTCGAGCGAAAGCCCATTGAGATAGTACAAACACCTGAGAATGCTTTTTTGGGACTTGGCCGAGCGACTGTGGAAGCCAATAAAAGCAGACTTTTTTAGTTCCACTGTATCACCATCGCTATCGCGAATGTGCATGCAAATAGAATCAACGTCGGCAAAAATGGCGAACTTGGAGACGATGTCTTTTAATGTAGAAATCTTCACACTGTGCGGAAAGATTTCCGACAAGTTTTCGATAAGAAGGGCGTTGTAATTGATCATGGCGGCCAGAGGGGAAGGACCATCATGGGTAGAGAGCTGAAGCTCACAGCCACGCCAGAACAACGATTTTTTTTGCGCAAGATGATCGGCATCCAAATGATTGCATAAATCGACCACAAACGAGACTGAGGAGCCTGAGGAAGCTGGTGGGTGCAATGAGGCAATTGTTCCGTAGTGGCAGTGACTTTCGAGAGCCAGCCGTAAGTCCAGAGCAGAAACGGGCACCGAGCATGTCACAGACAAAGTGGTGGGAGGCTGTGCAAAGCGCAGGTAGTCAAGTTGAAACATGCAATCGTTGCTGTGAAGGTATTGGATGATATTCTGGGCTGATGCCCTATGCGGAGCGTCCACAACGATCCAGTCGTCGTTTTCGGAAGCTGAAAGGCCCTCATTGGACAAGTATTGCTTGACGTCGCTGAGAGAGACTTGGCTGCCTTGGCAGATTGAATTGATACGGATCTGTAGTGGGAATGACGAGTCAGATCTCACCACACACCTGTTTTCGGGCTCATTACCGTCAAATTCGCCAAATACAACCTGCCTGAGCTCCTCCACAAGTGTCAAAGGTTTATGAGAGTCCGGCATTCCGGGGTTGGAGTATAAAAAGAGTGGATTCCAACACAGGCTTTTTGAAGTATGAGGCAGAGCCGGAATTAAAGAGGCGTCCGTCTCTTAAGCTCCAGCCATCTCCGGAGTCTGGTCCAGAATTAGATAAAATATGGCGAAAGTGGGGTAAGTGGACCGAGGAAGTGATTGGCTGGCCTATGTGCGACAAAAGTGGTTCGGAGTAACATGTCACGCACAGCGGAAGCGAAGAAGAAGGACTTCATGTGCCGGCTTGACGGAGAACGTCCCCGCCCGTCAAAAAGCCGTTGGAAGAGTTCTTTTGGTCGAGCGTCGTGCTTCACATGGAAGTCAAGTGGGCTTTCAAACCGCACTAGTCACGTGCCCCAAATAGCCCTGGTGCTGGACAGAGGTTGACTTGTTAGGCCCCGCCCGGCATTGAAGCAGGCGCTTCCTTCGGTCCGGAGCGAAGCGTTTTGGAGCGCTGGGCATTCTCCACGAGTCTCACCGGTCTGCCGGCGAAGACGTTCGGAGGACCCAGCGATGGTAAATACAGTTCTGCATAGAACCCAGCCTCGCTCTGGGTCTTCTCAGCTCCACCGTGCCGCATGGGGCCACACTTTGCAAGCTAGCCCACCACATGAAAACATCATCCATTGCAGTGGGAAACCACGACTACAGCCTCAGTGTGCACAGTCCGCAACTGGGTCCAAAGCATCCCGTTTTCGTCTACATCAATGAGGCCCAAAATGCCGCCATGGGCTGTTACATCTACACCATTGGCCGGGGAAATGACACGTACTCGACCGTGCTCAAACGAAGTGAAAACGCGTCGCTTCAAGATCTCGCCACGAACTTGGGCCGTGTGCTTCTGCGCAAGTTCGGCTGTCCATCTTACGTTTGCTTGAGTGGGCATTTTTCGTTATTTGATTACGGAGAGCTTTCCAGAGCGGTTTTGGACGCATGTAGCTCGAGCTAGCGGGCTGGTGTCGCCACACCCCGGGGAACAAACGCGCGATTGGGAAAGCCGCAACCAGAACATGCCAAATGAAATAAAAAATGAATAGAACGTGAAGTTTTGGCAGAAACGGCTCGAAGGTGCGACGCCAGAGGCGGCGGCCGAGGGCGTTAGTTCCGAAGACCCGTACCGCCAGACTTAGCTGCTTGGGCCTGGGTAGGACGCCAATGTACCCAAATTTAAAGAAGCCAAAACAAAGCATCGGAGCGGCTGACAAGTCTTCCTTATGGCTGCCATATGCTCGCTACAAAAGCAGCTCAGCTAGGCGGCCGCGCGACATGGATGCGAAAATCTGGTGGGGCATTGCGACATTGGCGCGATGTCGCGACATGCTGTGCTCATCTCTAAAAATTCACACTTCATCTACAGGCCATGAGTTCTCAGCCAAAAGCACAGCCCTCCAGAAAGGGCAAGAGAGCCTGGAGAAAAAACATCGATGTCGAGGACATCAGTGCCTCTTTGGAGGCCAAGAGAGAGAAGGAGGTTTTGTTGGGCAAGGCCGAAGAAGGTGACGATGACAATGACTTCGTCATCGATACGGTTGGAGTCAAGCCGTCAGCCACATCGAAGGTCTTGAAAACCACCGAAATCCTCACAAACCACTCCAAGGTCCCTGCTTTGCGCGCAAAGACGAAGAAATCAAAGATTTCGAAGGCCCGTGTGTCCAACTTGATGGCCTTGGCTGGCCGTCTGCAGACCGAGTCTCAATTCAAAACCGCTTTGAACCGTGACGGGTTGATTCACGGATCCCCGTCTGACATCTGGGGCGATCTGCCTTCCACCGCTTCAAAGCCGATCAGTGCCAATAGGCTGTACACTCCAGCCACTGTGGTCCCTAAAACCTTGAGGGAGGCTCCCATTGCAATTCGTGAAAAGGTGAAGAGAGACGAAGTCTTAGTGCACGCCGGAAAGTCGTACAATCCATCGGAAGAAGCATGGAAACGTCTTATCGACTTTGAGTACGGCCTCGAACATGCAGATGAGGTCGAGAGACAGGAATTGATGGCCAAGAAAGAGAGGTTGGAACTTTTAGCCAAGACTTTGAGAGACGAGGAGCTCGATGACGTCAACAACCCTGTGGAAGACGAGGAAGAAAACACTGTGGACGAAGGCGAAAACAAGTACAAGCTTTCGGCCAACGCACCCACGGTCCTCAAAAAGAAGACAAGAACACAAAGGAACAAGGAGGCTAGACACAAGAAGAGGCTCGAGCTTCAGAAAGAAGTGAGCGACTTGAAGAAGCGAATGAAGGAGGTCAGCAACTTGGCTGGAATCGAGGAGAAGATCAAGGAGAAAGAAGAGAAGATTGGTGCCAACAAGGTCACCAAGAGCCAACGTGTTGAGACCACAGGAAGACATGGCAAACGCCCTCAGTCGTACAGGCCGGTCGAAATCAAGTTGTCCGACGAATTGACCAACAACTTGCGTGCGGTTCGTCCAGAAGGCAGTTTGCTCCATGAGCAGATGCAGAAATTGCAGAAGTCCGGAAAGATTGAGGGATCTGAGCTGGACTCGAAGAAGCGCAAGTCCAGGCCAAACTTCAAGCTTACCGAGAAGTGGAGCTACAAGGATTTCAAGTAATTTGCTTGGCCGGATTCTCCAGCTTCAACCCGTCACTTCTTAGCATGAACCGCCCCACGCCACACAAAACAGGCTCAGAGACCCAGCCGTGTATTTGTTCGGGCTCACAGTTTTTCCATAGTACTCTTATAATAGAAACTTATTGCCACATTGATATGCCTTATTACCAGCCTTCTTTTCCAATCGTGTCCGGCTGTAATGGACAAGTCGAGACCCGCCAACAGCTAAGCAGCGACACACTACAAAGTAAGCAGATGAGCTTTTGTGAAGACAGTCTCCACCGATTCGGGTGAAATTCTTCATGTCTGTTCGCTGGGCACATCGCGTGCTACATCAGCGTGCGTACCAAACGACTTACCCAGAACACAACAGAAAATTCCTTCCCGTCTACTGATGCGTGCACTTGAGTGTTCTCTTCCGTGAATGCAATGTATTCTGTATGACCTCTAACTAAAGTCCCAGGAGCCTGTGACGTACCCTCTGTACAATCTTTCTCTGAAGCTGAAAAGTTGGTCTCTGTATGGGGACCAGTAGCCCTCTCTCTTTATGTGAGCAGTCTTGAAGTGGTCTGGAGCAACAGCATCGGAGACTTGCCCTCTTTCAGTTCCGGTCAACAAAAAGTCACGGGCCATCATTTTCTGGTCCCATTGGTCCAAGTCGTAACGGTCGTTCTTCCAACCGTTGTCCCAGTATCTTACAAAGCCGACACCGTGTCCGGCAAGACCGAAAAACGCGGTCATGATAGCGTAAGGCAACAAGCCTTCGAAAGGAACAGGCATGTTAAGTCTTAGAGGATTGAAGCTGGTGTCATGAGTA
>JAKUBD010000202.1:0-16171 GCA_030563125.1 Metschnikowia laotica
TGTCGTTCAATCATTTCAACAGTGATGAGGCAATGTTCATAATCTTTGTTTCTAGTACTACTGTAATTAGTGGATGCCGTTAACTTGATTCCATTGTTTCATGAATGTACAGGGGCCATTGGCTTATGTCTCTGAGATGCTGATACTACACGCTTGCTGGCTATTGATGGCCATTCATTAAAAAAGAAGGCTCGGTAAAACCTATGTAACTGTTACAACAGGCCCGAATTATATAAATTGGGGCTGTTTCTTGCCAGTATCTTATATCATCCCTTCTATTTCAGAAATGAAGTTAATTTTTCCGCCTCTCTTAGCCTTTTGTTTCTTGGTCCTCGAAGTAACAAATGCCATGAATCCGCCATACAAAAGAATCAAATTGTCATATGATTGCTCTCGATATCATAATGAATGTTATTCGTTCAAAATCTTGGTCCCCATGCAAAATGAAAATCTTGGTCCCCATGCAAAATGATTCATATCACCTTGGACTGGTCATTTTAAGCCCAGAGGACATCGTCTATTTCTCCACTGCAAATGACACAATCTATGAAATTGGGGACGTTGATAGAACAAGTAAGACCTACAGAGACATTGATCATCTGATTTCCGACGTTACAGCCGAAGAATTGTTGCAAGTATTCTCGCCTGATACCATATATACTGGTTATCTTCCTTCATACCTCATTCGCGTCCATTCGTTATCCGCGGAGGACTGTAATATATCGAAAGCCACCCATACCATCTTACAACAGGACCGCTTTATGCCTCGTTTGCTCGTTTCGAAGGATGGCGTTTTCTCGATTGAGCAACCCGACATGTACAATCCATCAGCAGCAATGGCAAAAGAAGAGATGAATTTTACAAATTACCGAATGGATTTTCTGTGAGGGCCGTATGTACTTTGCCGATTCCCCATTATACTCAGCATATATTCAAAATATTGGGTATTTGATACATGAACCAAAATTCGTGTTTCAAAAACCATTAGAATGCGAATTTCTCATGAAGGCATAGAAAACCGATAGTAGGTCGATCAAGCACTGTAAAGTAGACTCGAGCTTGATGATTACAAAATAGTGGGCTCAATGGATTATAGCGATATTTTGATCAAAAGCGTATTTGCGACGACATACCACTTTATAACTGTCTGGATTTTAGTCCGACCTTGGCTTGCGAGCTTAATTTGTTACTGCGAATTATGGTTTGCTTTCATATCGTGGTGATGTAAAATGTGACCTTTTTTAAAGGCGGGCAATGTTCGGAATATTCATAAAGATAAATTTCACGCACAAGAGACTTGAGATGAGGAACAAAAATGCGCGTGCATTAGCCTCTTAAATTTACTTCCAGAAGCTTAACGATAAGCTGGTCTCAATGGCTGATCTCACGAGGTCGTCACCACGAAACCTCTCCACAACAATAAATTTTTGAAGAAAGTGCCCTGCGAGGTATTTAAAAAATTGACCAAACGGTCTGAGATGCTCTTTACCCCACACACTTTGACGCATTATTACGCAGATGAACACGTTGAGCGATGCGTTCAATGTCCAGCGGATTACGAACAATGCCACGAGAATATAGAATATGCAGCCATAAATGCTATACCAGCGAGTGACATGTTAAGAAAAATACGGAAGTAAGTAAAAAAGTACTGGCTGTAATATTTGGTCGATACTTTCGAGCGCTTAAAAGCTCGGTTTCATGGCTTCGATAGGAACACTATGCAATTGTCTTCGGGTCAATTAGGTCTCCGTTTTTGTTGTAAAGCGGAGCAAATCCAAATGTGTTTTTTTCATAGTCTATCTGGAAGAAAACACTTGAGAGAAATGAAATACCAAGGGTGAGTTCAAACAGCCCGGGAGCAAATAATAGCCCACAGTTCCCATCCGGGTTTTCAATCCCTAAATTCTTGGCTGGTATGAAAACATCGCGACCCGCAATAGTAATTCTTAAGGGTGAAAGCCGATATAACCGGTCACAAGGGCCAAAATATTGCCCAAATCTGTTCTTTTTGAAGTTCAATCGATCGAATAGGCTATGAAACGCCGAAGGAGGCATTAAATTTATAAATGCGGTAATTTTGTATTCAGTGGGATACCTGCTGATAATTATGGTATTTTCTAACAGATATTCTGAGACAAAGACAGTGAAGCCCAGATTACTTAGCTCGTGGCTTGAGAAAATGAACTTGTGTGCGCGAGTTCCTAATATTAAGCTTCCATTAAAGTAACCTGCCTCACCGGGTCTCATTGAAATAACAGGATGGCTGATCACGTTCATTTCATGCCACCGAGGAATTAAATTTCTATTTGAGCAATGTTCATCTGTGGGACTGAGACCAAAAGTTGAGCGTGATGCAGTTTTTGAAAGCCAAAAGTCATGACGGCCAGAGAAGATTCCCTCGTCCCCATTTTCAAATGCGATAATGTCTTTTAAGTTAGGCAAAATCTCGGACGAATTTTCAAAAGTGGTAGCATTGTGATAGTCTTGTATTCTTAGTATAACCCCGGGCTTGTCAAAATCTATTTTGAGAGGAACATGCGACTCAAAATCTACTCCGAATATGGCTGCAATATGATAAGACTGGTGATCTAAAATAACAAGCTTTTCACGTAAATTCATCAACTCTAGGAATTGAACCGCTAATTTTTGGATTCTTATTTTCGTTAGAGCCAAATACAGGAAAGGTTCATCCCTTTTGTAGTGCTGAGAGATGTCAGCTATTGAATCCAGGCCTTCCTTGTCACAAAAACCAGGTGCTAGGGCTGCAAATGCCCTCAATAATACAAAGAATAATACAAGCGTTTGCATATCTTACAACGAGGGAGAATAAAATAGTATTAGGATATATATCTTCGTTTTTATACTTTGTGGGCAAGATTGAAAGCATCGATACCATACACAGCTTTGAATTGTCAAACAAAGCAATTAACCTGACACCAGTAAAAGACAAATTAACAAGATGAACAATGGAACCCATCATTAACAGTCACTAAAACCGACTCGTTATGTAACCACACGTGTGCTTTTTTTATTGTGAACACCAGAGATACCGCCTTGGGGTCGTATGTGAAGATAATCTTTAACCTAGAAGTACCTTCATAGTAGACAAAACAACACTATTGTTGTCGTGAGCCGCGTTTGGAAAGTTCTCGGTATAAATAATAAAAAGCTTGCAAACTTACAGGATAGGCAAGCCAAGATATTGCACAATATACTATTGCCACCGACACAATGGCAATGTCACTTTCGGGCGCTCAAACTGCTCGGAGCTAGATTCTGCACTTTCAAATTAAGAGTGCTTGCAATGGCTGTCATCTAAAAAAGTGATGAGTGATTTAATTTGCATGACACAACCCATAAATGGAGTTTTCGGCTGTTTCGAAAAACACTGAAGCATTCATTCGCGTTAGTGTAAGAGACCCATAATTTGGATATCAAGAACGCACCTAAATAGTCTGTCAAGAGGTGAATACTGTTGGGAAACCACATATCTTCAGTTGACTCAGAAACTTAAATTCATCCTCGCGACCTCCAATTACCAGGCAACTACGGAAAGAAGATATTGTCGGCTTTGCTAAACTCCTCGGAAAGTATATATATATGTATATATTTTTTTTTATTTTGACTTCGCAACTTCACCTTGTAGGCAATATCTGTAGCGTGGCATTTACCACAAGAAACACGGGTTTAACGTTTATTTTATCCTCCAAAACTGTCAGTTCCGAAATCTATATAGTGAGAAAAACCCAAGAATGTTCGAGTGAGTCAAATTCGCACACTCGAGATGGGCCATCTTGAAGCGATAATTCCTAACTATTATAGAGTTGATTTTGACACAAAAGCAAAAGCGCCTGGGATAATTTGTTTAAGTTTGTTTTCACATGAAATCGTTCACGGGACTAACATTGGATGAAAACAGTGTACTATGGTCGGTGACTTGGGAATTCAAAGAAACATGTGGTAGGTATACATTGGGGCATGAACCCAGAACTTTCCCGTGGAACCCTTAACAAAACTTTGAAGCGCGAATAGTCTTAGCAAGAAGAAACAAAATGAAACAATTTTTAGGAAAGCCTTTCTTTGCTTGATGCCACAAGCGCTTGTGTTTGAAATGAAAATGTATTAGAACTCATCTGGTGGAGTGTCTGGGTGGGACGCAACGCATGGAGACACACCATGGTTTCGAAAGACTGAACTGATTGGTAATGCCAAATTCTGATTAAAGGTAAAAACTCTTCCCTTAACTTTCAAAAAATTGATCAATCTTCTAATCGTAAACCTGTCCAGAGTTTGTGCATATGAAGCACCCTTGACCCACGAAACCAAGAGCTTCGAATCCAAGTGGATTACGAATGGCTCATCTTATGTGCGACAAAGTCGATTGTGTTATTCTGACTCATACGCAATTAACTCGATTGCATTTGCGCTTGGCTGAAGTCCATGAACGACTAACATTCGGTCTTGCATGTCCGTTGCATTTTGCAGCCATTTCTGCAGTATAACACCAACATTAAGGAATTGAAAATACCACCGGTGCACTGTTCTAGACTCATGTTGTTGACATAGATACATCAAATGGCAGCAAATACATATTCGAGGTGAACAAACAGGAAAGCCCTCAATTGAGCGTGAAGGAAAAATTGTGGAAACAAGTTCCTTGGCTGTTGCAGCCAACATTCGCGCTCGTCAGATAATGTGCCTTAGAAAGCTGGACCCCAGAAGAGTGCTTTTACGAAGTCTTTACACTTCTAGCTCGTAGAATCTAAGCACACGCATTATAGTTCAATATATGAGTTTGAATTAACCTTTATTACCCAATATTAAACGTAGATAAAAGCTGGCTTGTCGCATTTCGCTCGGGATCATCTTGGATGAGTGAAATTCTGCGCGACGAGTAGTCAAACGCTGTGATGACATGCTTCATGAAAGACGAACCCAAAGTATACAGATCGTGACCAGCCTTTTGCACCAAAATCTCACAAACGTTATCTTTGACATGCCTAGTGAAGTCACCAAACTGGAAGACAAAAGCTTTAGAGAGATGAAAGGTAATTCGCGTTTTAGGAATTTTTTGGCACGCAATGTACTTGAACTGATTGTGTGTGTAAGCTGGAACATGTTCCATGATTTTTTGATAGACCCGAGGAGGGACAGTAGTGTACATCAGCCGATAATCGAGATGATACTTTTTCGGGGAACCAGTCAAGAGACGTTTATACATTTTAATGTGTTTAACAGTGACGACTGCACCCATCCCGTTCACAATGGTTTCACTATGATAATTGGCACCATTAGTGAATCTTTTGATATCTTTGAATCCCATGATAATGATTCCGGATCCCCTGCTGTTCGGCGGTAGTATTGTTAAGCCATTGGTGGGTAAGACTCCCTCTTCGAAGAATGTATTTACAAAGGATTGGGATGTCAGATCTCTAGAAGGCATTCCAAGTCCCAAGCTTATAATGCCTTTGAGGCAATTCTCTTTTATGCAATTGATTCTTGCTTCTCTTTGGCATCGAGAGACCGCAGCTCTAGGGGTTCTCAAGCTCACACCGGATTCAAAACGATCTGATGCAACAGTAGCGCTAGAGATCAGAATCTGTATGGGTAACAATTGCTTGAGTCCATTGCTAGGTGAGTGAATAGTCCAAGATTTGTCGTACGTCGCAACAACAAGAGAATTTTGAGGGGTATGCCTTCTCAGGTAAAGAAGTTCTGAAAGAAAGATTTTTTTGGTTCCTCTGCGATTGTGCGGAAGGCATGAAACACCAACCAAATAGGCCATAAAAATTAAGAGATTCATGACTTATTTGATGGAATCGAGAATTGAAATTCCGAATTTCTGGAATTTGATTTCAATAAATATTTACATGACCGTCTCAAAATCAAAATCACGTCGATCACTTCCGATGCGCTAAGTAGTGAAATTGCGATTCGCATCGCAGGTTGAATAGATTTTCCACCCGCCAAGACAAGCGCGTTTTCTGCGGCATTGTGGATCAGTTATTCGCGAAAAAAATATGTTTTCCGTAATATGATCCTTGCGCACGGAACTTATGAAAAGACAAGTTCGATAGGTGATACACAAAGCTGCGAGTTCTGCCAACTGAAGCATTATAAAGAAGGGATATATAGATCAATAAGAGAAGCGCAGTAACGGTGCTAAGAGTTTGTGTTATTTTTTATTTTATTTTGCTTTTCTAGCCTTAATCTCACAAGCTATGCGTGAACAATTGCAAGTTTCTCTATTGCCCGGGTAAATGAGCCGCTGATCAAATCCGCGTTTAGCTCGGACGTCTTGAACGAGACACTAGTGGACTTCCCGCAAGAATAATCCAAAAAAAGAAAAAAAAGGAAAAAATTGAAAGAGTTATTGGTGAACGCAAGAACTTCCACATCATGGGGATTCGCGAGATACCTGAAATTTCAAATTCTGAGATATCGAACATGACCCACATTGCAGACTGGTGAAAAGTTGGAAAAGCGCAAGCTATTTATGTTGGTAAAAGAAAGAAAAAAACAAAAAACAAAAACAAAACAAAGCCCAGCAAAAGACAAGAGAACAGTGTTTCGAGGCTAAAAAAAGACTTGGATGAAAACGGTGTTGAGTTTGATCCCATTCCTTCGAAATACACGAGAAGCTCTCGCTTTCTGTTGGGTGATTCACCGAAGTTCCTGGAAAAAAGTTCTATAATCAGGAAATACACTATAAAAATTTTGAACTTGAGCGATTTGCCGAGGTGTGAACTTCGGCTCCTGCTGAACTGCTTATCAGGAAGGCAATCACTAAAATTCCAAGTATCGTTTTTTGACTCATGAGCAAATCGCATGGGAGCACAGGAGACCCAAGTTTATGCAATTATTCGATCTCTTTTTTTCGATGCTCATAATCGACAGGAGATATATATATATATATATAATTTGTTGAAGCATATCGCTTCTGGAGACAACGGTTTGCTTTAATTTAGGTATTTATCGATTTAATAAGAAAGTATAGCCGGAAGACGATGGCCATTAGTGATGTAAGGTATGAATCAGTTAAGTTGAAAAATGATGCGGGGAGCATTCCCTGACGATGAAATCTGACATTCACGTGTGAAGGCACTCCAGTGTAATGACAGTTGTATTGGATTCCATGACCCACAAGGCGTTCTTAGTTCATGAAATCCCCGTTGTAACACAACTCCATCTCCAACTCTGGCTGAAACTCTGTGTATAATGTTTCTGGATCACCGGCAACATATTCTGTGTAGGCAGCCTCCTCGTCTCCACAGATCTTCAACTTCTCGCCAGGTCTCAAAGCAGCATCAGCCAACAACTGGCACTCACAGCTTCTTTCCATAAGAGTGAACAAATATGCTGCCTCATCAACAGTGGTGCCCACAGTCAATAAACCGTGGTTTTGCAAGATAACACCCTTTCCGTCGCCCAAAGCATTGGCGATGGCTTCTCCCTCTTCAGCCCCGATGGCAACGCCACCAAAGCCCTCATATACATTGTGGCTCTTGTAAAGCGTGCAAACATCTTGGTTGATCATGTCAAGCGGCCTACCCAAAGCAGAGAAGGCCTTTCCGTAGCGGGAGTGGGTGTGGCAAGCTGCAATAACCTCTGGACGAGCTTTGTGGATGGCCGAGTGAATGGCAAAGCCTGCGGCATTAATAGCCACTTGAGCTCCACCTGGCAAAACGTTTCCGTCTTCATCGCAGCGGACCAAGTCGCTGGCCTTGATGAGACCGAAGTGCTTTCCCAAAGGGTTAATCCAGAAGGTGGATGGCTCCACTGGGTCACGCAAGGAGATATGACCAGCAGTACCCTCTGTGTATCCTTTTCTGGCAAAAACACGGAAAGCGGCAGCCATGTGCTGTTTAGCCCACTTTCTCTCCTCTTCCTTAGTGCCGAATTTTGGAATGGCGTAGGGATGTGGCATGCCCTTTGCGATATTGTGGGCACCCCTTCCTTCGAGGGCGCTGAATGTGTTTTTTTGGTCTGAGGCTATCTTGTCGACAGCAGCAGTAGGCGTCATGTTTTATTGTGTGATTTGTGTGTCCTTCTAGAGGTATAGATGATGAGGAGAGATGCCTTCTTATATCTAAGCAGATATAAGCGATCGTCGATTTACCTAAACGGGCATTGCCGACGTGATAAGCTGGGGATGCGCGCCTATTTCCTCTTTGGATATTAATTTCGTCAAGAGCACTAGCGCAGTACTATGCTGCCCACTGGGAAGCAGTCAATCGACTCTCAAGCAAAAAAAAAAATTTATAGAAAAAAAAAAACATACTTTGTATTTAAGCACCCAAAACGCATCATTTCAGCACGGGGATCATCTCGATGGAAAAAGAGGAATTTAAACTCCCCCTCGGCGGCACGGGTGTTTGGATTCAGTCTTCGATGCGCATTACTGCCGGGCGGAATAAACCATGCTTTTTCCGAAATTGTGGGTTGGAGTGGTCCTCACTCTTTCATATATAGCAAACCCAGCAGCTGCTTCTCCAGGAGACAATCTTCAGGAGTTTGAGGATTGCAACTTCCAGTGTGCACAGATTGTGTGCAACCGGAACCCCTACCACGTTCTTCAAGCGCAATTCTATGAGCAATTGAAAAGAAAGAACAAGCTCAAGCCATACAACCCAAACTGGGAGTTTAATTCAAGACTTGCGACACACCTCAAGTTACTATTATGGGATTGCAAATCGGACTGTGATTATCAATGCCAAAGAATCGTGACACGGGAGCGCGAGAAGTCCAACGAGGAGATTTACCAGTTCCACGGTAAATGGCCATTCAAGAGGGTTCTTGGAATTCAGGAGTTTGCCTCGACCATCCTATCCATTGCCAATTTCATTCCGCACTACTACGGCTGGCTTAAACTCAGAGCCGCTTCAGAGGCAAACCCGAATAAGTCCCTTGGCGTGTGTTACCGCAATGCAAAGCTCATGGCATTCGTGACCATGTGTGCATGGGTGTTCTCTAGCATTTTCCATATTCGTGATTTCATATTGACGGAGCGGCTTGACTACTTTTTCGCTGGGCTCACCGTGCTCACTGGCTTCTACGCCATTGTCTTCAGATACTTCAGGCTTTATCTACCGTCGCGCAACGTCGGGGCAGTTGTGCTTGCCTTGACGTGTGTTTTGGCGTACGTCGCCCATCTCTATCGACTTCTCACAGATTGGCTGTACACCTATAATATGCAAGCCAATATCTTCGTTGGATTATTGCAGAACTTGGTGTGGGGTTTGGCGTGCTTCGCGACATACACCAAGTTTTATGATCGGGATACAAGCGGAGCTGAGGTTAATTTGTCGCACTTAAACTATATCCAGCCAGGGAGGATACTCATTAAAAGCTTCTTTGCAAAGTCCACGAAGCTATACTCATTGTACCCCTTATTTCTATGCTTCGTGGTGTTGTTGGGAATGTCGCTCGAGATCTTCGATTTTCCTCCCGTGTTTTTTGATTTGATTGACACACACGCCATGTGGCACTTTGTCACCGTGTTTCCTCCTTTGATGGGATGGTACGACTGGATAATATGGGACATTAACGAAAATGTTTGGGAGGAGCTCAAACCCATTGTCGAGAAAAAGGAGCAATGATTTGAAACTGCGCCTACAAGACGGAGCAGTGGTACATCACGATATCCACGACGGTTCCCAGTACTGGAGAGCCAGCCCGGGCCCTGGGGAGTCGATCCAGAGGAAGCCGTTCATAATCATTTCATTCAAAACATTCAGGCAGCGATGTTTGTCCCAGCCGTAATTATCCAATAATAGGCGATAGGTCACAAACCCACCCGTAAATTCACAAAGTTCGTACACGCGTTTCTGGTCGTTAGAAATCGAACGTGCCGCCGACGAGACGTGACACTTGATCCATTTCTTGCCGCTCATGTTGATGCATTCGTAGCCACCACCTAGCGTTGCCAAGTACTCCAAGGACGCTGAAATATCATTTAAAGTGATGGCATCTGGGAGTGGTACGGTGTCAAGAATGCGCTTGTGCAATTCCTCGAAGGAAATGAGCCCGCCGTTGAAGCTGCTTGTGTGCTGGCAAATCTCCACAATCTTGACGGATATGGCCGTTATGAAAGCCTCCTTATTTTTTGATTTCTGCCTGGTGAGAATGAGGAGTTCGAGCGGATCTATTCCCACCAGATTGCACAATTGCGTGAACTTCGTGCGGAATTCGGTATTGTTGCTGATAAGCTCGGAGTGCTCCATGGCGAAGTTGGTGAGCACGGATTGAAACACTGAGAGCTGAGCAGAAAGCGTCTCTGTGTGCCGCTGGGCAAGGGAATTCCCAAGGCGTTGATACGCATCGCGATCGTTGGAAAGGTGGCTCATTGTCACGTTGGTTTTATTAAACCGGCGTGCGTATGTTGGTTTGGCCGATGCTTGTGGAGCAGGCGCGTAATTCCGTCGAGAGCGTTGGAGATATGCGGTGTACGGGTGTATATCGTTCTCTTGGTGCATGGCGGCGCGATGAAGCGCAGGAGAGGGTTCACGCGGACCGAATGCAATGGTAGCTGGGACATTGCCATTTAGCCGAAATACATCCCAACGGCCTAGGTCCTCTGAGGACGAACAGAGGAGATGCCGGTGACTCAATATACACGAGAAAAATATGCGCTATTGTTTCCGAATGCGCTTATCCCGTGAGTGGTGTTGTCACCGCCTCCGCTCATTACTAAGCTTGTGCAAGAACATCCTGGTTGCTGCACCGTTGCGTTTATAAGGCGCGCGCATCCCTACATCGGCTTTCTTTTCGCCACCGCAAGAATGCCTTCGTCCAACCTCAAATTCAAAGCCGTCAAGTACAAAAATAGCAAGCTGCCCTTCACGATCAGTGAAACAACGCTTCCCGTCGAAGTGAAAGATGGCCTGTACAAATTGCCCTCCGACACCAGCATCCTCATCAAGGTTCGTGCTGCTGCACTCAATCCTGTGGACATGCTTCTCAAAAACTCTCAGCACCCATGGGTATTCAGAGGGGACAAAGGCTTTGGAATGGACTACGCCGGCGACATTGTTGCAATTGGAAAGACCGCTGCTGCTCAGAGCAGTCTTGCGGTGGGCGACAGAGTCGCCGGTCTCTACCAGGACATTTTGGGCCCGGGAACCATTGCCGAGTATCTTCTCGTTGATCAGACCAAGCCATCTGGTGTAAATGCAAGAAAGTTGCCAGACCATTTCTCTTATCAACAAGGCGCCAGCTTCCCATTGGTGTACGGAACATGCCAAACTATGTTCGACGCGGTTGCAAAGGGTAACACGTTTAAAAATGTTTTGATCTTGGGTGCCGGCACCTCCGTCGGGAGATATTGTATTCAGGTGGCCAAGGCAATCCACAACGCCGAAAGCATTGTTGTCACATGTTCTGGAAGAACTGAAGCCGCCGCCAAAGAGTTGGGTGCGACCTCCGTCATTGACTACTCCAAGCAAAAATCTGTTTTACAGCCAGTGTTAGAGGCTGTGAAAGTGGGCGGAAAATTCGATCTCATTTTGGACTGCTGTGGTAACTCTGACTTGTTCCCCGAGATAACAGAAATCATCAAGCCTCGTGCCGAGAGTGGTACGTACATCACCGTCGTCGGTGACCACAAAGCCGACTTCTTGAACGGTAGCGTGTTGAATTTGATCTATAGCAACTTTGCGACTGGTCTCAGAATTTTGAAATCCCAGCTCGGCTTACTCCCTTACCACTATGCGCAGGTGCTTGTTAGCCCTGAAGGACCCTGGCCCGACAGATGTATCAAGACGCTCGACGATAAGAAGATCCAGGTCTTCATCGATAGCGAGTACCCTATGGACAAGGTGCAAGATGCTGTCGACAGGCTCCAGTCTAACCAGGCAGTGGGAAAGGTGATTGTCAACATCGACTAATGCATTTCGGGCCGCGTTTTTTCTAATTCGAACAGTTTCTATATTTAATCAATCGCTCATTTCGTCCTCCTCCGGTGGCACCCATGCTGGGGGCTTGAAGTACTCCTGGTCAGCTTCGACGAGCTTTTTAAACTCTTCCTTGTTGTCGACAAACTGGCAGAGGTAGTCAAGCTCCAAGTCGTGCACCTGTCTTCCCAACATGATCAACGAGTGCAAAGGCTCGCCCGCATCGTACTCGGTCATCTCCTTCAAAGATCCTGCCTTGAACTTTTGGGTCGGAGACCCGAGACGAGATACAGCCACGCAAGGGGTATCGGGTGTGTAGGCTTGCTCCTGTCTGGACTCCTCTATCTCCAACAATTGGCTGGCAGCGGTGGCAATGTCCATGTACCGTGGAGGCTCGTAGATCAATCTGCCCCTGGCCATATTTTCGATGCTCTGCTCCTTGACCTTGATGTCCAAGAGAAGCAATGTGTGTAGTCCGATCTTTCTGTTCTCCAACACTTTGGTGTAGAAAGAGTCTGGCTTCCACGAGTCGGTAAAAAAGACTAGAGAGACAGTTTGCCCGAACTGGTATAACTGCAAGCCACAAGCACCCACGGCGTTCATGACACTGGCATTGTGAATGGACTCGTAGGCGATACCAAGCTCCTTAGCTCTAAGCACCAAGTCAGTGTGGGTGGTAGCTCCAAAAACGTCGCCCACAACCAAAAACGCCACGTCGTCTTTGTCTGCTCCATCCAAAATCAGATCAGCGCCAGTTTCCACGAGTTCTCTGTCGGCAAGAATGATTTCTTTTCCGTAAAACTTTTCAAGGCTCTCTTGGTCAGCCGCCATTAAGATGGACGTGTAAGCTTCGAGGTACACCCTCTTGCACTTTCTGACGGTCTCAAGTCCACGGACCGTAATATCCGTTTCGTGGGAAAGCCCCAAGCCGATGAGATACAACATGCCGCCTAATGTAGCGTTGGGTTTTTGTGCGGTGGAGAAAAAGCCGCGATGGTGGAGCTCATCGAATAGTATGCACGGTTCCAGCATCACAATCTGCACCCACTACTACGCTGCTCCACTACCTTCATGAAACGAACTTGCCTTGGCGAGTCGCAGATATTGCAAGACATTGAAAACTACAACCGTATCAAGGAGCAGTTGGGGGATGTTTCGGATATCCCGCCCCGTCTAGTGCACAGCGCCAAACGCCAGAAGCGAGCAACTACACCTAGTCAAAAACGAGGCACATCTGGCGCTGCCGGTCAAAAGCGGGCAGCGAGGGTTCAAAGATCCCGACGAGTGGCGAAAACATCGACGAAGAATGCCGAGGAAGAGGAAGAGGAGGAGGAAAAGGAAAACGACCGCTCATCGGTTCCCCAGCGCAGGCAGGAAACGGATCGAATTGTGAGAAAACCGCCGTTTCGCTCCGACCTTAAAAAACCAAATAAGCTCTCTAGCGCTGCGAGCGGCGAGGAAAAACGCTCACGGACCCAGGGGTTCGAATGGGGAAGTGTGGGCCTGGTGAAGAGCAAGGCTCGCTCCTACGAAAGCATGGTGGCGGTGACCAATTCTTACGACCGATTGATCGACGTGATGCGGCAAAACGCCGACGACATAGATTATGGCATGCTGTGGTCATTTCTTCCCAAGAACATCGATGCGGAGAACGCTCGGTTTGATGTGGATTTCGAAGTCAACAAGATGAACTTGACGCGCAAGGGCTCGTTTTTTAGCGAGGATATCGATCAATTTCTTCGCCTGCTCAGTGGCTCGGGGTTGGAGGTCCAAACAAACATTCCGCCTTTGATATAGACAGCCGTCCCGCATCTGACAGAGCTGTCCTCAATCACATAAATACATTAATGACACGATACGAACACCTAGCTGGCTCTCGGCCTAGGCACGTCTTGCAACGTCCGAGCAGTCGACGCAAGTGTATCTTCAGCAATCCCATTTTGCCCTAGTATGGCAAGGGCCTTGTCGCTGTACGAGTAGATGAGGTTGTATGTGTAGTCCAAAGCGCCTGCTTCTAGCATTGATGCAATTGCTTGTTGAATTTTGGCTGGTGCTTGTCTGCGTTGGGCGGGTCCGTCCATTCGTAGGAGCTCATCCAACAGACTATCTTCGGAGGGATAATGGAGCATGAATAGGACGGGCAAGGAAAGCTTGCCTTCGATTAGGTCCTCGCCAGCGCAGCCCTTCATTTTCGAGTAGCGATCCTCGACCAAGTTCAAGTAGTCGTCCCGAATCTGGTACACAATGCCGAACAAGTTGGCCACAGACATGCAGCGCAGTCTCTCTTCCTCACCGATCGGCGAGAATAGATACAAAAGCCGGACGGAGAGACGTAAGAGACCACCAGTCTTGTGTTTAACCATTTGCAAGTAGTTCTCAAAGGACGGCAAATCTTGGGGAAGCGATAGTTTGAAGCCGTCACGCCAGAGGATGTCGAGACCTTGTCCATAATGCAAGTTTTTCAACTCGTCTAACATGATATCCGCTATCAGATCCCGAAATTGCGCCGCAGTGTCGGCGCCCGGGTACTTTTCTTTGGTCCACAACTTCGGAAGCGCTTTGAGCGCGTGGTCAAAGGCTTCAAAATACATGTAGTTTCCCGCGTTGAGGGTTCTGGAAAGCCCGTACTTTAGATGGGCACACTGCTGGCCTCTTCGAAAGGTAGAGTCGTCCTCGATATCGTCTATGAGAAGCGAGGCACAGTGCAACATGTCAATGAGAACCCCAATCTCACAAACCACGGCAGGATCAGACACGTGAAAATAGCGTTCGTTGAAGCCATGCAAAAATCTGAGCCGAATCTTGTTGTTGTTGCTCGGTAGTCGTTGCAAGTAATCGTAAGGTGCGGTGATGGGCGCGGTTTTCGCCGGTGAGGTCACATCTGTGATGACGGCATCGATATCTGGGAGAAGTGCGCTCATAGCGTCTCGGAAGCGAGGGCGTGTGATGCAGTGTGAAACAGCTGCACCCTTTTTGTCGTTGCCGATGGCGATTTTTGTCGTTAAGGACAGTTGTGGTTTCGGAAGGCGAGGAGCGTCGCGGCTGCGGGCGCGGCAGAAGATGATTTGGGCCCGCGCTGGGGTGTTTCGAAAAGGAAGAAACAGAACCACGAATCAGAACAATAACGATAAATGCATAAGGCAAAGAAAGTGACGAGACACGAATGTGATAGAAAAACGAATGAGTCCGAAAACTGAAGGATCAGATTATCACATATTCAACTTCTTCCAAAGACCCCAACGCAGCGGCCACGTCACGGGAGCCGCAGCAGCCAGTGTAGAGCCCCACATCCCACGCAAGAAGCGGCGCGCGATGCATCAAAGGAACCAACGCGCCAACACACTCGAAAGCCATGGATCGTTTTATTCCATTCAACGTCGCCGTCCATCCGGTCTCAAGAGCATGGATGGGCTGCACCGTGCTCATCTCCGCTGCCGAATCGATGGACCTCGTGAATCCGGTCAAGTTTGTGTTTGTGCCGGCGCTTATAATGCTGGAGCCGTGGCGACTAGTCACATCGTTTTGCTACTTCGGTCCACTCCTGATCCCGTTGGTCCAATATTTGATGATGATTGCCAATACGAACACTTCGCTCGAGGGCTCCTATGTGCTCAAAATCCACGACCTCCCGCGGCGCTGGACCTCTCGACTTGACGAAACGCTGTCCACACTTCTTGCCGACGAGCTCGAGGCCAACAAGACCCGAGACTTTGCTCATTTTATGACACGGGTGGCATGTTCCATTTTGATTGTGGCATATTTGTTGTCTCGAGGAAAACGGAAGGCCAGCTTCATGCTTTTGGGCCCGGCATTGGAGCGTGTGCTTCTCTACATCTCGTGCCGATGTTCGCCCGAAGTGGACTTTATGTTGATGGGTTTCCTGGTGCGTGCCAAGTACGTTCCATTTGTGTCACAATGTTTGTCGTTTTTACTCTCGCATGATTTCAAGAACTTTTCTATCTTGCTTCAGCGCGATGTGATGCTTGGCCTCAAGCACCTTTTGGTGTGTGACTTTGCCGTACAGACTTACGTTGTGATTTGCATTGGTCATGCCTGGTGGTTTTTGCAATTTTTCTACATCAACAGGATTGTCAATGCGGACATCGATCGCCCCAGCAAGCGGTGGCGTGGTGTTTACCAGGATTACTACGCGCAGGGCTTGATGCCTTGGGATCTTGCTGACGTGCTTCTGGTGATATTTTGCCCACCATGGTACCACGGTATCATTCGGTCTCTTTTGAAATCACAGGCGACTCGCCAACGAGCCGAGATTATGG
>JAKUBD010000203.1:0-16124 GCA_030563125.1 Metschnikowia laotica
CGCGCAGCAATTGTCCGATAAGATCTCGCAACACAACGCCAACGCCTGGTTGTTGAACACCGGTTGGGTCGGCGCCAGCGCCGCTGCCGGCGGAAAGAGATGCTCGTTGAAGTACACCAGAGCCATTTTGGACGCCATCCACGACGGCACTTTGTCCAAGGTTGAGTACGACAACTTTGCTACGTTCAACTTGAACGTCCCTAAGACATGTCCTGGCGTTCCTTCTGACATTTTGAACCCAACTAAGGCCTGGACTGCAGGCGACGCAGCATTCAATAAGGAAATCACATCATTGGCCACCAAGTTTGTGGAGAACTTCACCAAGTACGCTGACCAAGCCACTGCGGAGGTCAAGGCCGCCGGCCCCACTCCATAGTTTTAGTTTTGCATAGGCAAGCTCTGCAAGGTTATATTATGCATTATACGATCTCGATTATAACGACTCGCCGTAGATGGGACAGTCACATGCGTGCAACACATGTGACCTCGGCTGCATGATTGTGGGGTCTCAGTCTCAATCATAATGTGCAAGCGGCTTTAAATAGCACAGGATGCCGACGCTCCATTACATAAAACTCAAGCCTTCAAGGATATAACGACAGCAATTTTCGACCTGTCTTATCCTTCGGCTTTTGCTTCAAATACAACGTCAGTTATTGCCCTAGAATACAACTGAAAATATGCTAGATCTCGTGAAGGAACATGTGCTGAGCCAGCCATGGTACGTGCTCGTGCTCGGAGCTTGGGCCTCATTATATCTTTTCTCCTGGATTCGCTATGCCATCTTGTGCAAGCGTCTCAGAGCTTCTTCGCCACTGCGTTTTGGCGACAAATGCTTTGGGTTCAAAATGCTTTACAAAATGTTGAAAGCGGGACGCGAGGGCAAGGCGCTTGAACAAATGAGAGACGAGTTCTACCGGACCGGTATGCGAACAGCGTACATGCGTTTTGCCGGAAGGCCGACCGTCGTGACCAACGATCCGGAAAACTTGAAGGCCATCTTGGCCACCCAGTTCAACGACTTCGTGTTGGGCTCGCGCCATGCTTGTATCAAGGTGACGTTGGGTGACGGCATTTTCACGTTGGACGGCGCCGGTTGGAAACACTCACGGGCCATGTTGAGACCTCAATTTGCCCGTGAACAGGTGGCACACGTCAAGTCTTTGGAACCTCGAGTGCAGTCGCTCATCAAGCAGATCAAGCTCAATGGCGGCAGGGAATTCGACATCCAGCCGCTTTTCTTCATGTTGACCGTGGACAGCGGCACGGATTTCCTCTTTGGTGAATCTTGCGACTCCTTGAGCGAAGGCTTGCCCGAGGCGCTCAACGAAAAGAGCTTGGGCGGCATCGATGAGGACCTCAAGCGCCAATTCCCCGAGGCCTTCAACTACTCTCAGAATGTGCTCAATGTGCGTTTGAGCTTACAGGCCCTTCACTGGTTGTACAGCCCCTCCAAGTTCAAAAGCACTAATAAAGTGGTTCACGACTTCACGCAGTTCTACGTGGACCGGGCATTGAGTATCCCCGAGGATGAGCTCGAAAAGAGCTCGCGTGGTGGCTACGTGTTCTTATACGAACTCGTTAAGCAAACCAGAAACCCTACAGTGTTGCGTGATCAGTGCTTGAACATCCTTTTGGCAGCTCGTGACACGACCGCCGGTTTGTTGTCGTTCCTCTTCTTCGAGCTCTCGCGCAACCCGGAGGTGTTCAAGAAGCTCAGGGAGCTGGTGATCGAAACTTTCGGCGACGGCGAGGACGCAGACCTCTCGCAAATCACTTTTGAGTCCTTGAAGAAGTGCGAGTATTTGAAGTGGGTCATCAACGAGACTCTCAGAATGTACCCGTCCGTGCCCCGCAACTTCCGTATCCCTGTGAGGGACACCACACTACCACACGGAGGTGGAGCCGACGGTCTTCAGCCAATTGTCGTCCAAAAGGGCACCTTGGTGTTGTACTCCGTGTACAGCACCCACAGAGACAAACAGCACTACGGCGAAGACGCCGAGGTGTTCCGGCCCGAGCGCTGGGGCGAGGACAGATGCAAGAAGTTGGGCTGGGCATTCCTTCCGTTCAACGGTGGTCCCCGCATCTGCTTGGGACAGCAATTTGCATTGACCGAAGCCTCGTACGTGGTGGTGCGGCTCTTGCAGACATTCAAGCACATTTCCACAGAAGACAACAACTATCCGCCACGTTTGTTGACACACCTTACGATGTCCTTGATGGACGGCGCCAAGTTGTCGCTCAATTAGATATTTCACACATAACACCTTTTTACATGCCACATCATTATGAGATCCAGCCCCATTGTAGAAGAGAATGGCTCCGCACCTCGCACCACAGGCCTGCCGCTACTCCTTCATCACGTCCTGCATGCGCCCAGGCTGTCCGAACAAAACAAATTTTATAGCGTGAACCACCTCCACACGCAATCTCCAGTTCCAGACCCTGAATACGTCTTCTTCGCGCCATTCTACCGTCGCACCATGTCTGGGCTGTCCGCAAATCTCAACTGGTCGATTGACGTCTTCGCCGACTGCTACAATAGCGTCAAATTCGCAGATGTTCTTCCAGACAACTGCCTCGACTTGCTTCACAATGATTTGCAGGCCTTGCTTGCCGTTCCTGCCAAAAGCAACCAAAGCAGAGAGGTTTTGACCGCTTGCGAGTCAGGAAAGCCCGCAAAGCTCACTGATGGCGAGGAATATATCTTGAACAAGCCATTCATTGAGCAGGCTGGCGTGCTTGCCTCGGAGTTGAATTTGGACGAGCTTGCGGCGGCCGAGTTGCTTCTCCAGGCATCCAAAACCACTCTTGGTCACAGCACGGGGCTCGCGGACGCAGGATTGCTTCTATTCTTCCAGCGTTACAGCTACATCATCAACATTGTGGGCTACTTGATCGCGAAAAGCAGACTACAGCTTGTGATCAAGGAAGGCTCTGCTCAAGCGTACTTCACTAAGATTCTCGAGGGCTTTCTGCAAGTTTACCTGCTCATTGCCATCCAAAACGACCTCATTGATAAGCAGAAGGTCACGGGAAACATTAACGATTTGCAGTTCGTCAACAAGGTTTCGTACGTTAAGAGCCTGCTTTTCGACATCCACCAGTTGCTTGCTGAAGCTCTCTACTCTCTCATAGACAGCTTTCCGGAGTTGGCCACGTGCTCGAGCTACAGCGCCCTTGTTTCCCATATCAACTCCAACATCACAAATGACGCCGACAGCTTGATATTGCATTACCTACCAACACTCATGAGAATAGCCACCAGCGTCAACAACTTGAAAGATGCAGAAATCAAAGCGCTTCATCTGCACTTTTCCAACGCTCTCTCCACCGACTATAAAAAGATTCTTGTTGGTGAGGAGGTCGACGCCTCAAAATCTTCATTGCGTCCTTACCAAACGCTTGTCAGTTTGATGTACTACGTTGCGCTCATTCCCTGGTGCAAAGAGCTGTCTGCGAGAACTCAAATGTACGACTTCGAGAAGGACATTTTGCAATACATTGAATGGCTCACCAACTACGGGTCCTTTGAGCTTCTTCTTTGCTACGCAGCAGAGACAGCAGACCCCAGAAGCCGTGCATATTACGAGAATAGCAACATCTACTGCTTCAGAGCCTTGCTTCAAAGCTCTATTCCTCAATTATCCCCCATCAAGTTCTTGTACCCCGGGCATGAGGAGTTGGCTCACATCGCAAAAACGAGACCAGAAGCCATAAACTTGAGCAAGCTCTGTGATCTTCTGGCCCTCCAAATATCATCATCTATGAGCGAGTCTTTGATTGCTCCGTTTTTTCATGAATTCTTCAGCAACTTCATCAGCCATGCTGCAATTGTTCTTACACTGCTTCGAGACAGCGAGGAAGACTTCTTCCTTTCGTCCATAAACAAAAAATTAGTGGAAAACACTCCAGAAAAAATGAATTCTCCCTACAACTCTAAAAATCCTGAGGGTCCGGTTGGAAAGCATGCCAAGTCTCCTGATGAATCGGATCCCTATGGTTTGAACATCGAAGAGATTGCAGCAAGAGCAGAACTAGAAAAGTTTTATGTCGCATTTGCATATACGTACAGTTTCCGCAAAGATCTTTGCGAATGTTTCTGGGACTCGAACGATACAAACATTGTTGGTTTCATCAATTGGGGGTTGGCAAACAGTACTTCTCCTCTAATCACTGCAACATTTTGTCTTTCCTTGGGTAGTTTGACTTTTGGTGGAACAAATGCCAGCAAGAAAATATGGGATATTCTTCTCAACTCTCAAAACGGTGTTTCGAGAAAGAACGACTACTCGAAAATCTCGATCGACTCCATCATCAATTCTTTACTCTATTACATCAACGCCCTCACAGATGGGTTGGAAGCTGACTTGTTAGCTCAGTCGAAGAAGAGACAAGAAAAGCACGATAGCGTCTTTTCGATGAACAAATCGTCACAAGAGACTGAAACAATTTCCATTCTGTTGTCGGAAGACTCGGTCATATTCATCTCCGGATTCCTCATCCTTCTTTCTGACATAATCGAAAACGCGAAGAACGTCAAGACCTTGAACGGAAGTCTTCGCCAAATTGCTTTTGAAAGGTTTCTCCCGATCATCGAGTCTTTTCTCAGATTCGACAATTTGATAACTTCAGCTGAGAGTTCTTCTCAGGACTCGAAAACAGCTCCTGTCATTTTCGATAATTCCAACAGAACTATTATCATTAACTTGATTCTTAATTTTCTCTCGAACTTTGTCGATGGTGAAGAAGATATCATCTTGAAAAACAAAATTTGGGAGACTATTGACCGGTGGATTTGTCACTCTTTGAAAGAGAACGATGCTAACAAAGCACCTCAGTCTGAGTCATTGAAGTATATGGGTCTTTCGGTCTCACTGACTTCCACACATAAATCAGAACTCAATAGATTTAAGCTTCTTCATCGGGGAATTAGCATGAAACAGAGTTTTAACTTGACGTTTCAAAATCTCTCGGAGGTTTTAAATTTTGTTAAACTCGTTGAAAGTCTACTCACCCGCGACGAGGAACAATCTCAAGAAGAAGACATCATCTCTTTGGCTTACCCCTCAGACTTGGGTTCCTCTTACAGACACAAAAATCAAATTGGAATCTGGCCGTACTTGGAGTTTTTAATTGTGGAAGTTTTTGCGAAATCTTGCGATCTAGCAGACGAACGCATTAAGAAGGAGTTACAAATGCGTCTCTTATCCATCTTTTCCAAAGCATTGCACGAAGTTGAATGGGATTTACAGAGTGAGGTCATCCCTGAGGTTTTAGTTGGATTCGAAGAAGTACAGGACACATTTGCATCGGCATGGAATATGAATGGCGAGAAAACAGTGTTGTCATACCGCAATTTCATCAGACTTCATCACTCCTTGGCAATCATTAATTATCTATTCGATGATAAATCTTACGGTTCTTTATTTAGGATCATCGACAGAGGATGTGTTTCGGAAGAAGATGAAAACATGGCATACCTCGCGCTTGATATTATTGAGCGTATGTTGAAATATCAGAAAGTGTATCTTGAGAAACTCGGGCCTGTTTTGAAGAGATCCGACGCAGACTCTGAAACTAGCGGAAAGTCAGCCGGCTTTAGTACCAGCATGAGCCTCATACTCGCTGCACCCAAGCAAGAATTCGGAAACATCTATTATCCTGCAAACCTCGGAACGAATGGTTTGTCAGACTTCTTCGAGGCGATCTTGTTCCATACTTCGAGTATAGCAAACATTGCTTTATATGTCGGCAGTCCAAGATCGTCTTTGGCGAGACTCTCCTTGCGTGTGTTGAGTATTCTTTTAACATCCCCAATTTTCATTTCTCGCTCTCAATACTCGAACTCTCAGCAGTTACAGTCTAACAGACTTTTGAGTATTTTCCGGTGCATTGATGAATCAGAGAAGATCAAATTTGGCTTTATTCAGCAAATGGAATCCGTGTCAGAATCTTTGGAGATCAAGTATGATATTTTGGAGTACCTTCTTCATGACTTGCAGGACTCAAAAACGGTCACCGTATCCCACTTTTTCTTGGGTTTCGACATTAAAGCCAACGTTCTTCAATTTAAAGAGACAAACAGTAATATGTTGTTAATTGACAGTCTTGTTGCAGTTCTTTTCTCTAGTTTGGAATCGATTTCCACTATTGATTATCAGCAAGGAGTCAATCACTTGATCGAGTATGGACCTGCAAGATTAGCACGCTTAATCATGGAAATTTTTGTTTGCCTCTGCCGCAGCTCGTTGTCATCGCGTGCCACTTTATGGCGCTTGCGTCGCTACGATTTGTTTTCAAACTTGCTCAATGCTCAACCAAGAATTGATGATTTGACTGTTTGGAACGAAGCCACATTCGATGGTAATTTGCAATATGAAGTGCAAAATAATTTTCTTATGGACTCTTCAAGCAACGAGACTTTTATCAACTTCGTGAGTTTCAGAGATTCTGTCCTCCAGTACTTGTCTATGGAGTTCCATGATGTGAAGTCTTTGAGCAAGAGGGACGAGTACATTTCCCTTCTCATGGACAGCTCTGAATTTTTGAACGGCACACCAAAAGTTCTCAACTTCCTTGATGTGTTGAATTATCAAACCTACAATCTCGAGGAATATAAACTTGCAGACTATAGACAGAAATATCACATCCAAAACTTACTGGTTGTGCACGAGAGGGAGAAATCATACAACAATGAACCACGCCATTTATTCCGAAAATTGGCGACTTTCAAAAGCAACATGGCAAACACGTTGTTGACAGACGTTACTTCGAGACGAAAGTATAGAGAGGACACAGTCTTGGAATGCCGGGCCATCGAGGTTATTTTCGAGAAACTTAACTTTGTTAGCAGCATGAAGAAAATGCATTCCAAAACGTTGCACTCATGGGTGCAATTCATCCAGGTGCTCACGAGTGACGGAGTGAAGGACAAATCTGGCTTCATCTTGGTTGTGCTCCAGATAGTTCTTCCCAAGATCAACAATGATTACTACGAAAAAAACATTGCGTTCGCAGAAGAGATGATCTCACTCTGTGTATTTCTTTTTGACCTCTTTGATAAAGATGTCAGCTCCACCGGACAGGGCTCAGAACCCAAAAAGCTCATTAGTCTTTTGCCTTTACTTAAGACATGTTTGAGCGGGTTACTCTGCTCCAACTCGTCCACTTCGTTGCGTTCGGATCTTTACTTGTTGATCAATAACTTCATCCAGCGAAGCTTCCAGCTGAACGAGCTACTCAGAGAGGTGACAGAGGTGTTGAGGTGCGTCGACAAGAAATCTATCGATGTTCTTAGTAGCGACTCTATTTATTCGGAGGGCGTGCCCCGCATCACATCCATCATATTGTTGGAGTCTTTGATTCATCTTTCAAGTGTGGAGAAGTCCACGACAATCTTCGATGCGTTGGTGAAAAACAATTCGTTGTCTTTGTTGGTCAGATCGCTAAAGAGAGCAGATGAGATCATCCATGCGTGCGCAGAAAACAACCAGGAGGGTGAAGATTCGGGCATAAGTGTTGAAACATTACTCTACGAACTAACGTCGTTGAAGACCACACTATACTTACTTGTCAGAATCGCTCAGACTAGGGCCGGAGCATCGCAGCTTGTCCAGCACGAGATTTTTGCCGTGATCAAGCGTCTTCAATTTTTGGAAACTGACGCCGAGCTTGGGCTTGACTTTGTCATCACCAGCAACGACGAAGTGAAGGGCCGCAGCGCATCCATCAAGTTTGCGTTGGACACTCCAGGAGCAGCCAGAAACGCAGAGAAGACGAGCGGCGCGTCGGCCACGGTGTCTTTTTACGAGATCATGGTGCCGACATTCCAGCTTATAGCCACGATCTTACTTTCCATGGGTCCAACCTACAAACCGGGTATTGTGCAGGTTGAAGAGCTCATGAAGCACTTGCACCCATTTGTTGTGAGCATTATGAAGCGAGACGCCCTGATGGAGCAATACAAGGAAACACGCGCCGGCAAATCGACAGATGATGGCGACGACAGCGTGGCTGCGGGGCTCGGAAGCTTGGTTCGGCTCTTCACATTGATCACGTCAGTGATCAACGGTTTGCCGCATGAGACTTAGGTCATTACGAGAGTGCATGCAGGGTCGGGATTAACCGCGAGCCCCACACTATTTCAAAGCTAGAGAGAGAGTACGTGAACTTGAACAGAAACGTCAGAGTCAAATGACCAGAAAACTCAACGGGCAGGGAAGAAGCTAGCGGACGCAGTCAAATTCTTGAAGGAGAAGGGCACAGCCGCGCAGTTGTGCTTATTCTTCGGGAGCGAACAAGCGAGACTGATGCTGTGTGCCTGCCCAGAAACCTCAAGTGGGCCTTAACGCACATCCTGCACACGGAGCGGTTTGGTCTCGCCGACCACCCAGTTGATAGGCTGAGAAAAAATTTTCTTTTGTCTTGGAAGTGCAGTGTCGCCCGTAATTAAGCTTGCTTCGCAGCTGCGGCGGCATGGTCGTCCACGACGATCCACTTTCAAAGGGAGGCCGGCGCTGAGATTTGGCATCTCTGCCCTTCCAGCCCCTGTCTCGGACTTTCTTCTGCACTCACTCTTATTGTATATCTGGAGCTTATCTGGCATAGTCCGGAACCTTTCGTCTGTTTGGGGAATTCGGGACCGAAAGAAGAAAAAAAATTACCCCACACACAGGACTGCGACCCACTGCATCGCGTGCCCCGAACTTTGCTATATAACTTTAATACTTCCCCATCTCTTTATTTTGAACCCCACCATGCATTCGGACGAGAAGAAGATCCAAGACCCCGCTCTTAAACTCTCCGACAACTACGGAGTCGACGAAAATGAGACATCGTCGTCAGGCGAGCGCGCTCTCGACCCAGGTCACACCAAGAGAAGCTTGGAGTCTCGTCACATTAACCTTATCGCCATCGGAGGTGCCATCGGTACTGGCCTTTTCATCACAATCGGTAGCAACGGATTGGTCAGAGCCGGTCCTCTTGGTCTTTTGTTGTCCTATTCTTTTTGGACCGTCATCATTTTGATGTTGACCGTTTCCGTTGGAGAAATGGTGTGTTACTTGCCTGTTGACTCGCCATTCTTGTCCATGGCCGGCCGTGTTGTTGACCCTGCCTATGAATGTGCCGCATCCGTGAACTTCTGGTTGATGCAGAGTTTGTACATTCCTTTCGAGATCACCGCCGTTAACGGAATGATTCACTTCTGGAGAGACGACTACTCGCCCGCCATTCCCTTGTGTATCCAAATTGTCATCTATGCGGCCATCAACATTTTCGCCGTCAAGGTTTATGGTGAGGCTGAGTTCTGGTTGTCCTTGGGTAAGTTGATTTTGTGTATCGGCCTTTTGTTCTTTACCCTTATCACCATGTGTGGTGGTAACCCAGAAGGTGACGCCTTTGGCTTCAGACACTGGCACGCCGAAGGAGGCCCTATCGCCGAATACATCACAACCGGACCTCTTGGAAGATTGCAAGGCTTTTTGGCTGGTTTGTTTTCCGCATGCTTCACTGTGGTGTCTTCCGAGTATCTCTCCATGACTGCTGGTGAGGCCAAGAACCCAAGAAAGAGCATGGCCACTGCTTTCAGAACCGTCTTGTACCGTTTGGTCCTTTTCTTCGTCGGTGGTGCCTTGTCAGTGTCCATTTTGATCGCCTACAACGACCCCAGATACGTCGCGTTGACAGAAAGCACTTCCAACGCCGCATCTTCCCCATACGTTGTGGCCATGCAGAACCTCAATATCCAAGTGCTTCCAACCATTGTCAACGTTTTGGTTTTGACCTCTGCCTTCTCCGCTGGTAACTCATACACGTACTGTTCCTCCAGAACTTTGTACGCGCTCGCGCTCAAGGGTGTTGTTCCACGCTTCTTCAAGAAATGTACCAAAACCGGTGTTCCAATCTACTGTATTGGTGTTTCCGTCCTCTTCTCTCTTTTGTCTTTGATGCAGTTGAGTCTGTCGGGTGACAAGGTCTTGAACTATATGGTCAGTTTGTGTACCGGTTCTCAATTGCTTAACTACTTATTCATGGGTATCACTTATTTACACTTCTACAGAGCTTGCAAGGTACAGGGTCTTGACAGAAACCAGTTCAGCTACACTTCTTGGTACCAACCATACACTGCCATCATCGCCACCTCTTTCTTGTTGGTTGTCGTCGGTATCCTTGGATACGCTTCTTTCTTGGACCCATTCTCAGTCGACGACTTCTTGTACAACTACGTCATGATTTTCGTTTCTTTAGTTGTCTGGGCTTTGTACAAGGTCATCAAAAGGACGAAATACATCAAGCCCGAGGATGCAGACCTCGTCACTGGTCTCGAGGAAATTGAGGAGCATGAGTACCAATACTACGCAGAGTTGGAGGCCAACGGCAAGTCCGAAGGTCGCTGGGGCAAAATTGTCTCTTGGATCTTGTGATCTCTGCGAGACTTTCTCATTACATTTTCATTCATCAAATAACAGGGTTATATGCCACATCATCATAATGGATCTTAAAATCAAATGTTTACATTTAAATGTACATCCTTTTATATTAATAATGAATTTTTCGTAAGCTTTATGATTTTTTAATGGTTACCTTCTTGGGAAGGTATGCTATCCGAAACAAGCTCCATTTCATCCTTGTTATTGGCTTGTCAGTATACATTTGACTCAACTATAGTTCGATCCTAATCAATGCATTTGTCTGCACTTATTTCTTCCAACCGACTGAATAGCCATTTGCTCTGGAAGCTTGTAAGACCGGAGGTTTTGGCTCGTAAACGCAAGTTCCTGTCGTCTGTGATCAAGACACAGTACCGGAGAAGCCTTGCACTTTTGCTATCCAAAAGAATTGGCCTGGGGCCATTAATGGTGCAGTTCAAACCTTTCAATAGTTTTTTGCTGATCTCATCATACTCATTCACCACGTTCAAGAGTGTCAGATCAACATTACTCATCCAATTAGAGTTGTTTTCAAACTCCGAGGTCTCGTTAATATCACTTGCGACGGTACCGTCAAATCTTAATGGCAAAATTTCCCTAGAAGAATACAATTCACGGACGATGATCACTGATCTTGTAGCTGCGTCAGCAATCGTGGCCTCGGCAGATTTTCTGAGAGATCTGAGCTCCTGAAAAACAATCAAGGGGATCAGAACCTTGATAACTTTGCTTCTAACACACTTGAAAATTCTTCCGCAATGTTTCAACCAAATGTTCGTGTCAAGATTGATGCAAGTGAGCAAAGTGTCCATTCGATCACCCAAGTCGCCTTCAATGGAAAGATCTGGTACCCCAATCGATGGAAGGTACTGCGAGTTTATGACATTATAGAAATCATGAAGGTTTCCTGAATCGTTCATCGCAAGCCCGTTAAGACCTCTATTATTGCTAGTGTATAAGTTCTCCAGCAAGTCTATATCATCAATTTCCTGATGAGATTGAAACTTTTGGTCGAATATCATACCCTCTTCTTCGAATCCTGGAGAGCCGTATTTTCTCTCCCGACTTGGACCTGTGATATCCTGCATTTGTTGTTCAGAAGAGGTGGCCGAGTCACCAGAAGCAAACCATACATCATCTACTTCTTGATGAGTATGTGTTATGGAGCTGACCAAGTTTTCGGCAGAAATCGGAACGATGAAGTTATTTTCCACAAGTCGACCGTCACTAAACATGACATCGTTTATGTAATTAAACAACTCTTCAGCTCTGTCTTCGTCGGCAAAAGGGGATACAGCTTCTTTCTCCATATTGTCGTAGGTTTCAACGTTGAATTTAAAGCCATCTGGCGCTCTTTCCAATCCGAAATCATATCTATCGGCAATATGTCTGGCAAGCAAGATGATTCGGATAACTCTTTCTTCATTGTCTCGATCTTGTTGCTCTTTTCTTTTGCTCTTAGTGTTCTCGCTGCGTTGCTGCGAATCCAACACAGGGGAACTGGCGGAGATTGGTGAGTCAAACAAGCTATCTCTAGTGACACCAGCCGCCTCCAAAGTTTGATAGTCCTGTTTGGCGTATATGACATCGAACCACAATGATCCCCAGCAATTCCAAACTTCTGGCAATGTCTCATGATCATTGAAGTGGTCAAGGGCGTTGGAGGCGTGGTTGATATAGTTCTTGCAGTCCTTACTCAAGTCCTTGTTGGTGCTGATGGTTTTCAATAGTTCGTTTAAGTAGTCGATGAGAGGGTTCCATGGGAAAAACTTGCGGAACAACCAGTGGAACATGTGTTTCGAGCTTTGGTATTTTTTTGTCGCCTCGCCGACTGCAGTGAGGAAATACAACCAGACAATAACATGGGATGTGGATGCCGCCTTTGGGCCAATGAGATAATAGTTGAGAATTCTGAAAGAAAGTTCTAAAACAGACTTGTTGATGTAGGATAAACAGTAGAACCAGTCCATTTCAGTCAATTCAGATGCAATTAAAAGAGGACTTTCAGACGTTCCCATGCTACTGTTCAAAATAGAATGCAGTTCCGTAGGAGCCACATCGTGAGAACCTTGCGATTTTGATTTCCTCTTCCGGTCCTTCTTGTCCTTTCTTTCTTTGAGTGCTTCTGGAAGCTGGAACAATTTCGCAAATGGATTCTTCGAATCCCCAAAACCTATGAGATGGTTGATATTAGAGATCGCGAACGGCGCTCCCTTGTTGAACCAAAAATTTCTCTTCTCTATGGTGTTGAGAGTATTTGCTTGGTGCTCCTGTTCCTGTTGTTGCTTCAAGTAAAGATTGAAGGATTCTGAGCTGTATTTGTTTTGAGACAGGCCAGACACACAAAATGTGCGGGAGAAAAAGTTATAGCCTTGAGAATCACAGCCAAATGTAAGGCCGTAGCGTGTCACCAATTCAATCCCATATTGGACTTGAGCACCTTGAACATTCTCCTCATGATTTGAATAGTCGCCACTTGACTGTGATTTGACTTGGTTCGTATTGATGCTCAAAAGAACCTTGTGTATCTTGATGAAGTCGATGATTGGAAGTTCGAGCAAAGATAAGATGTTTCTTTGAGTGCATATATTCTCAACCACCAATCTGAGATATTGCTGGGTGGGAACAAAGGGATCACGACAAATGACTGATTTGCCGATGTTTACAAGAGCCTCGAGGTTATCCTGCTGAACTGTGCACATGTGATAGTAAATTTTTCCGTGACCATACATGGTCTTCATAGATACGGAGTACCAGTACTCTGCGCTTATTTTCCAGTCTATGAACCTGGATGAATAAAGAGCAATGGCCATTCTTGAAAGGTCACCGAGCTTCTCACACCACCAGCCTTCCATTTCCAATGCGGGATCAGTCAAGTTTGAAACGATGTTGAAGCAGTATGCAATGTAGCAAGAGAATATTTCGTGGTCCTGGAACACTGTCATGATATTTTTGAGGACCTCTAAAAAACCAACGATTCCGTAGACCCACATTCTTCTGGGGATTTTGTACAAGTCAACAATGTTGCGACCAGTTTTGAACTGGGTGGTGTTTGAGCTGGGTTTCAATGCAGTGATTAGAAAATCGTAGTAATTATTAAGGAGTGTGACATTGTGGTGATAGATTGTCCACAAGTCGTTTGAGATCTCTGCGGAAGAATGCGAAAAGTTTGATTGGATTGGGCTACCCGCCAACAGTGGCTGGTATAATGAGGTATGGAAAGAAGGGTTCAGGGCTGCAAAATTGCTCAGATTGATCTTGATCGTCAAATCGATGCAGAGCTTCTGAACAACCTCCTCAAAATTGACAATGTTTTTGTATGTTTCCTTCAATTTGGTGGCCAATTGCTGTTCCTCGTCGGACATGGCTCTTTGGGAGGGCGGTGATTGAGCAACCTGGGCCAGAGGCGAAACATGTGCCTCGGGCGTAGTCTTGTGGGGCACCGATCCCGCCAGTGCGACGAGGGGGCTTGAGGCGGACAGATCGGAGTTGTTCTGGGCTGAGGTATTGAAGACAGCCGGGCTGTTGGCGGAATCAGAGGCAAGCTGGGCGGTTTTGGCTGGATGAGTAAACAGCGGAACCGGCGAGAGAAACTGGGAGGTTCTGTTGGAGGCACGGGCCGGCGGATTATTGGAGCGGGCAGCGGTGGTGGTGTTCGAGTAGTTCTGGGCGCCAGGCACATTACTCTGGAGGGGAAGCTGCATGGAGAGCGGGTTTGGAGTGCGCTTGCTGGATTGATTATGGTTGTAGGCAGACATGCTGTTTTGCCGTTTCTGGGCCGGGGAGGCGGCAGGATTGGCGTTTTCTGACGGCGGAATCGGACGGGGCGGGGCGGGGGTATGGGATGCCGGTGCTTGGAGGCCGTTGCTGCTGTTTTTAGGGGGTGTGTTCGACGAAGGGAGATTCGAGGGCACGGCGTAGGACGGGTTGAGAGTGTTGTTGTTCATAGCACGGCGCGTGGCCCGGAGAGGATGCGGATGAAAGTGGGGATGTTAGACAGGAGCCGGGGATGCTATGGACGAGCGTGAAGGATGTGGTGGAGTCGAAGCGGGAGGGTGGAGCAGGGAAGATATGATGGGGCAGGCGGAAACAGGAGCCGGGGTGGACGACAACAGAAGCTCAAGCTAAAGCCCTAAAAGACAAGCGGTATCCCAGGGCGGACGGCAAGATAGAGGGAACGGGAATGAGTCTAAGATCTGGACGAGACTCCAAAGCGCCTAAGGGTGACGGGCGGCAAGGAGGAAGAAAATGGGCACAGGAGCGTATAGCGCAACGGGACTTTTTCCCTCGAGGGCGGAGGTACGAGCGATTTGACGAGGGGCGGCGCGCGTGCCGGTGTGGAGCGTCGCCGCCGACTGAGACGGCCCTGTGCTCTTTGCTTAGGCGCGGGCAGACGCTAGGGCCGAGTATACTGGCGCGGACATCTTATCATGACATAAATGTGTTCGGGCACCTGGACTCTACCGAACCAGGGCCCGGGCCTTTCGCTGTCGATTCGTGTCCGAGGCCCGAATTTTACGTGTGCATATGTACTTCTTCCTCGCAGCCACGGCACCTCTGCTGGCGGCTTCGATAGCGCTGGGGCCTTTATTGCGATGCTTCGAATGGTTCGTATTTCGCGGCAATGCCATGTATTGGAGTTTCCAGATCGCGCCGGCCTCGTGGTTGGGTGCGCCGGCTTCGTGCTTTGGTGCGCCGGCCTCGTGCTTTGGTGTTTGGCAAACAGCACTCCTTCCTTTCATCGCGTCGTTCGATACTTTGTCGCCATATATAGGCGTCCTTTGTCAACCGGCGGACCATCATTTTCCGTTGGGCAATCTGTTGTGCTCTGGCCGCGGGCCGGCGCCAGAAGCTTGAGGCGATCCTGGCCCCGCGAGCGCCGGTCTGTAATCGCCCGCCGCCGCGCCAGTGCCACTTTTTCTCGGCCAGGGCCGCGGGCGGGCGGTGCTCGCGGAGTGGCCACGAAAGAACTACGAGAGGGCCGGGCACCTCCAGAAGACCTCTGCATAAAATAACAAGGCGGCCGACGAAAATCAGCCCGCTTGCCGTTGCAAAATCTGTCTACAGTAGAGCTCGAGACGTGTTCGTTTCCACGAAATCCCTCGGTCTCCAGAGGGGCTTGGTCTCGAGATGGGCGGAGCCCGTTCACCGGACCCATCTCACAGACCCGTGGAACCCGATGGTCGAAATCCCATCACCAGCTCAAACAGGCACATCGATCAAACGAACAGCGTGTGCTTGCCGGCGATTTCTTGTAAAACGTCTTGGCGTATTTGTGTCCTCCCCAAGAATCCCCTCACATCTCTCGCCGCAACCTCTGTCGCTGGGTCCGATGGTGAGTTCCGTTAGACTGTTAGGTCCCCTTCTACAGCACTCTTCAATAGAAAGTATATTAAGCTAAATAACCTGAATCAGTACCCAAAACCGTAGAACGAAATCCACAACAAGGGCACCCTGTGCGAGTAAACCCACGGATTACTTCAACTTCTTCTTTGGTCTCAATTGGTTGGTGTGACCACACTTTCTCTTTCTGCAGTTGGTGGCTCTTGGTGGCAATCTGGCGTAACACTTACGGCAGATCGACTTCTCGCAGTTGTACTTGGAAGCCAAAGCTTTCAACGATGGTTCAATCCTCCCCACCTCGCTTTCGCGCGGCAGCGAGAGACCGGCCAAGGACTCTTCATTTTT
>JAKUBD010000204.1:0-16138 GCA_030563125.1 Metschnikowia laotica
CGTCTACCGGTACGCTGGTTGCTGCGAATTTTCTACGTGAGCGGCCCTCCTCCCGCCCCTCATCCCAGCAGAAGGAACGCATTTTGATCTTGTCGCCAGAGGCCACCAAAGACAAAACCCTTGAAAAGTACACCAATGAGCTCAACCGGTCCCGTGAAAAACATGGGAAAAGATTTTCCAAGACCGCCACGAATATCTTCGACGTTTCGAAGCTCCAAGAATCCGAGGACTTGACCTCAGTTGCCTCCATCGAAGACTTTCGGGCCAGCAACGGTCCGACCACAGCCAGCCATGGCCAAATAGTGAGGCTCTTGTCCAAGTCGTTCACAAAAAAACAGTTGCTCGAATACGCCACTCTTAATGCGACGGAGCATTTCTCAAAAAGCCTCACGAAGCAGAAGCTTAGTACCTACATCGTGTCCAAAATCTGGAGACGCGACTTGCAGCTGGCTATTGACCAAGTTCTAGTGACAGAAAGCATTCCTTTGACAAGGCAGGAGATGTTCCTTGTCCTTTCGCATCACGGAGTCCTCTTGAAGGTATTGCAGTCTATTGTATCTTCGCTAGACTTCGACCCAAAAACTGGCGCACTTGTGATGACCGGCACAACCCATCAAATAGAAAACGCCAAAGTCAATCTCCTTCACAAATTTGAAAACGCTCATCGTGAAGAATTTGATCTTACGAACGTCAAAGCCCTAAGCGAAAAAAAGTACGGTTCCTTCACGTTTAAGTCGATCGGAAAGCTCACAGAGGTGTACTTCGATCATTTGCATGGAAATATGTTCGAGCTTTGCGCCTTGAACTCGAACCAGGTCAAGAGAATCAAGCGGCTCTTGGTTTGGTTCCTAGACTACAGTCAGCGCAGGCGTGACCGCGTTCACTTACCATCGTCTGAAGAGATTGACAAATACAGCATGCTTCCATACTCTGACGACTACAGCATGTCTTGGAAACAGCGCTCAAAACATTCTTTCGAGCTCAGAGACGCCAAGCATTTCGTCAAGTCCGCTTCCCTCTCCGCTGAACTAGATAAATACGCCGACACAAGGCTTCGAAAGTTACCCCTTGATTTCGAATTATCTGACTTGCAAGATCTGGAGCTAGAAATGCAAGACGAAACGTTGGAGCTTTTGCAAACCCTTGGCTTGCTGCAGGAAGACCTAGAGGGTGTTAGCAAGAATGTCGATGGTTTCGAACAAACTTTCAAGGCAGATTCTGAGGAGCTAGGTTCAACGGCAGCCAGCGAGCTTGACAAGGACAAGTTGTACGCGGAACTTACCAAATTTGACCCGGAAACCAGTTTGACCGAAGAAAGGCTAGATAACCCGGTTTTCACCGTCACGCTTGGAAAAGTCTTATTCTCGCAAGAGAAAAGACTGGGAGGGCTTGACATGTCCGACAAATCACGCGACTATTTAATCAAAAACTTCTTCTTTCATCTGAATCTCCCCTTGGCCTATGATCAAGTTTTGTTCCAAGCCCAGGCACAAGAGGATGGCTTCGGGTTGGAGGAAGACCCTCACATTCACAGCTTACAATTCAAGTTCCTTCCCTCTCCATATATCGAGTCGCTATCAGAGGAAGACTTGATGAAGCACATGAGTCACCCACCAGTGGAGTTGTGGGTGCAGCTTAACTCAAACTCTGTTCCAGATCTCGAAACGCTACAGATTGTGACTGTCGAAGGTGAGAACAACGCACACATATGCTTACCGCAACATCTGGGTGACCTTAAGGTAACGTGTCAAAGAACGGGACAGTTGCTTGGCGAGATGGACGTTGCCGAGGCTGACACCGAACCAGAGGATTTAGAAGGGCTCTTAGGGTCCATTTCGACTAAATTCGGGAGTCTTGATGCTCAACCGGGTGTGAGAAAGTTTTTGGAGGACCTGCAGCTTGATTTCAGTGGGCGTAAAGCCACAAGCACCCAACCGTACATGGACCTC
This sequence comes from Metschnikowia laotica, assembly GCA_030563125.1. Lineage (NCBI taxonomy): Eukaryota > Fungi > Ascomycota > Pichiomycetes > Serinales > Metschnikowiaceae > Metschnikowia > Metschnikowia laotica. The sequence continues at coordinate 1,950 of JAKUBD010000204.1, forward strand.
TTGATCAATGGGCAAGAGGTGAGATACTCATTTGTGAGTCTCAACCATAGAAAGGAACTCGCTGTGGGATTGGACGAGGGCATGGCTGCACAGCTCAGCGTCATTGAAGGCGGCCTGCTTGGCGGAAGGCGAGTAGAGGTTCGGCTTATCGGCGACTACACCAAAGGACTTGACCGCGAGAACTTCGACAAGTTGTTGGACTACAGCATGAAAACAATCAAAAGCATATAGCTAATGTATATAGAATTTTCACATTACATAACTCAGGTATATACGTTTTTCTCATCTAGTGCCACGAGAATGATGGCCAAGACAGCACGCCAGGTGAAGTAGAGGCGACGTGAATGCACGTAATTGTGTTCGAATAGCGTGACACAGCTGTCTTACTTCTTCTCCTCCAAAGACTTCACATGCTTCTCCAAGTTCTGGACGGTCTCGTTCAACTTCAACAAGTCAAGAAGAAGCACGTTGTTGGACTTGGTGAACTCGTCCAACAAGTAGTAGTAGGAAGCGGCACCGGTGGCCGTGGTGCCGAGCAAAAAGCCGGTGAAGCCACCTCTAAGAGCACCGATTCTCTTGGGGCCCGAAACAGGAGTAGCAGTAGAGTATGAGCGGGCAGCCAAGCGGAGAGTACGTGCAGACAATTGCAACATGACGATGGACGAATGGTGATGGAGTATGTTCGGGTTTATTTTTCGGTGGTCGCGGCGGCGCGGCCGGGTGTGCAAATCGTGCGGCAGAGTTAGGCGGGCAAGATGGCTTCTATTTTTTCGTCTTGAGATCCTGATCTTTTAAATCCACATTAAATATTTGTTCAAAAGGAGAGTTTTAAATTATACTCTTTCCGCCAATTTGTTCCATTCTATTCAAATGCAAGTCGTTCACTTTATATTATACATCTTAGATTTACTTGAGTTCTCACAAGCAGAACATGACATTGCCGCACCATTTTTAGATCCAACAGGCAGCTCCGGGAAAAATTGCAAATAAGTCGACATGGACACAACCGCCATATTCATTTGGCAAATAATCACAACCGCCCTCATTGCACTTGTAGTCTGCGGCGATTCACACCACCGCTCCAGAAACAGAAAACCCACTTTTGTTTTCTTCAACTGTTTCTGGTGACACTTGCTGGCAGTTGCGCGGCCCTTGCCAACCCCAGCATCTTCGCAATCTCGGCCTCACGCAACCTTACACATTCTTGCCGTTTTTACCATCCACACCCCATCTTCAGCTTCCACCGCCTGGCTTGCCTGAAACGCATTTGAAGCCTGTCTCAGATTTGTTTCAGCTGTTGATATTCCGCCATGCCTCTATTTCCGCCGCCTCGCCCCATCCTGGCGTCTCTCAGACCCTCTGCGTGGCCGAGTCGCTGGACAGTTCCACGAGGGCAAATTGCCAGATACTCACACTCCGCCACACCAGCTGTGTCCCCAGACTCACATTCTCGCTTCCGCAGATCCCCATGGCGCCGCACCACCAAGACACTTGTCTACACTGCCATTTTTTGCACCTCTGCCTACTTTGCTGATGAGCATTTCAACGGTTGTACATTCCAACGGGCTCTTCGATCCATATGGGTACTTTCTCTGGTGGCTTACAAGTACAGCCTGTGCAACAGCGCAGAAGAAATGTCGCTGATTCACGAGGACGCGGCAGAGCAGATATTTTCCATGATCAATAAGAACAAGGGCCTCTACATTAAAATCGGCCAGGCAATTGCGAATCAAGGTGCCCTATTTCCGGTGGCCTTCCAACGGCGCTTTAAATTGCTATACGACAATGCTCCTACAGACTCATGGGGCCTGATTGATACCGTTGTTCGTGAGGCACTCGGACCCGATTACGACTTAGAAATCTTTGACTACTTTGAGCACAACCCGATTGCATCAGCTCTGATAGCTCAGGTGCACAAAGCAAGACTCAAGAAGGAGCAGAAGGTGGTGGCTGTTAAGGTCCAACACCCATACATTCAGAAGCAGCTCGGCACAGATCTCGCCGTCTACAAGTTGATGTCGTGGGTTTATTCGAAGGTGTTTGATCTCCCATTGACTAAGTTCACTTCATACATCTCAGAACAGCTCGCCAATGAAGTCGATTTCACACATGAGCTTCAAAACTCGAAAAAGATTGCCCAATTGATCTCTCTTGACCCCTCTGCCCTGGATTTGAACATCTATGTCCCGAACACCTATGGCGCATACACCAAAAAAAGAGTGCTAGTGACGGAATGGATAGATGGCCTCGCACTTGCAGATATAGATCAATTGCGTCACTCGAAGTTCTCAATGCCCCGATTGATGCACCAATACACTCTGATCTTCGCGAGGCAAATGTTCGATTATGGCTTTGTTCATTCAGACCCGCACCCGGGAAACTTGATTGTCCGGTTTCAAAACGGAGCACAGCAACTAGTCCTTTTAGATCATGGTCTTTACATTGATCTTTCACTGAAATTCAAATCTGAGTATTGTGACTTTTGGAGAAGCTTGCTTGGATATGACCACGAACGCATGCATGATATCGCCACAGAATGGGGTATTGAATCCACTGAGCTCCTTTCATCAATTGTGCTGCTCAAGCCGCCCAAAAACATTCGTCCAGACAAAATCCCGTCTTCTAAAGAGATACTCAAAATGCTTTTGAGTGACGGGGAGAAATTTCCACCTGAACTTATCATACTTTTGCGAACGATGCGTATGATACAAAGCCTCAATCAGTCCATGGGTAGCCCCGTTAATAGGATCAATCTTTTCACCAAGGAGGCTTTGAAGATCCGGGATCCTCGAAAACATTGGTTTTCAGACTTGATCAGCCGCTGTTTCGTACACTTGGCGTTGATGTTCAGTGATGTTGTGTTTTATTGTTTCCGAGCCCGTCAAATTTTGGCAGGTGACCGTTATGGTGAAAAGGGCGAGGGACTCGAAGACTACATCGAGTCCTTCATGAAAAAGAATGCTGAGGAGCTCGGAATTACTATTCTAGATTGATTGAGATTTGTGTGTCGCGCTCGTTTAATTTGTTCTACATACTCTTGGACAGCACCTAGATACCAAGTGATTTTTAAAACTGCTCACAGGAAAGGCGGTTGCGGTTTTTAATATAACACATATGCACAGAACATGGGTAACTAGTCATAGACCAAGGTTTAAAATATCTATATTCTTATATTTGAAGATTTCGTGCGACTCTCATCTTCAGTAAAACAAACGTTTTGATTGTTACTTTCATTCGCACTAGGTCACAGTTTCTAATAATCGGATCAAGCCACTTGTAAAATATTGGGAAACAATTGAGAACCGCCCAAGTTTGTCTTACAGAATATATATTTACCCAACAACAATTGAAAACAACAAGCCTGGTTAGCTCAATCGGTAGAGCATTTGACTCTTAATTATCATAAGGTCAATCAAAAGGTTGCGGGTTCGAGCCCCGCATCGGGCTTTCTTTTTTGACTCCTCTTGTAGGACTTCCGTCCATCTTGAAAAAATCTTTCCCGTCCCCCAATTTTGTTTTCTAATATTTACAATGACCCCGTGGCATATGATTTAAAGACACATGAATCGGCATGAAAATGAGCCTATGTCTCCTCTCTCAAAGGCCCGCCTAGCGGGCATCTCATCGTTCTGCACATAAACGCGCATCGGAAAACCATTTCATCTTATGCAGATGAAAAGATCAAGAACTGTCTTCAATATTCCCTCAATAACTATGACTATGGAGGAGGCAATCCGCTGTTCCTACGAGTCCAAAAGCATGGAGCCGTTCTACATTGGCTCCACCGCTGCGGCTTTTGCTAAGCAATCTTCACTCGTCGCTACCCCGCTCAACGAGGACATTGTCATCACAGACCTTGACACCAACACCATCTTGCATTCATTGGAGGGCGATGGCGAAGTTATCACAGCTCTCGCCATGACTCCAGACGGCACCCGGCTAGCCGCAGTATCACAGAGCCAACAGCTTCGAGTGTTTGATGTGCAATCGGGCGAGATGGTGAAGCTGTACAAATTTTCAGCACCCGTTTACATCGCTGCGGCCGACGACACGTCGACTTTATTTGCATTTGGAGCCACGGACGGTGTTGTGACTGTGTGGGACATTGAAGGTGGTTACGTCACGCATTCGCTCAAGGGTCACGGTACCACAATTTGCTCGTTGGCCTTCTACGGTGAGCTTCATTCAGCCGACTGGATGATGGCGCTGGGAGACACCATGGGAACATGTAAAGTGTGGAACCTCGCTAAGCGCAAATGTATCGCTACGTCCAATGAACATGGAGGAGCTGTGAGAGGTGTGGCTTTCCTGGAGGACGGAGAGTACTTCATGACTGGTGGAAGAGATGAGGTTGTGGTCTTGTACAAGAGAAACAGTTTGAGAAAGATAGTTCAGACTTATTCCGTGAGACATCAAGTGGAAAAGTGTGGCTTTGTCAATGTCCAAGGCGAAGATTACTTCTACACTGCAGGATCCGAGTGCAATTTGAAGCTTTGGGACATCACATCGGGAAAACCCGTAGGTGGGTCACCAAAACCACAGGAGACACAGGAGGAGCTCATGGTTATCGACGTCTCGCCAGATGCCAACATGGAATACTTGTGGATGGTGCTTAGTGACCAGACGTTGGTGCAGTTGGATATTGATGCTACCGAAACCATAAATAACCAGATTACTCTCCCGATCTCTAAGAAGGTTGCCGGTAATCACGGCATCATTGCTGATATCCGTTACGCCGGGCCAGAGTTGCGTCTTTTGGCCATGGCTACGAACGCACCAGCATTGAGAATCGTGAACCCTGACACTCCGCTTGAAGTGCAACTTCTAGAGGGCCACACAGACTTGCTCAATTGCTTGGACTCCACAGATGATGGCTTGTGGCTCTTGACTGGCGCAAAAGACAACGAGGCCCGTCTTTGGAACTGGGATGACGAGTTGCAGCAGTTTGGGTTGTACAGCACCTTCATTGGCCATGCCGGCGCAGTGACCGGGTGCTGCTTGCCGAAAACATACCAGGGGGTTCCACCATTTATCATGACTGTTTCTGCAGACTTGACGTTGAAGAAATGGAAAGTGTCAAAGAACGCTGGCGCCACCATCAAAACCAGCGAATATACAAGAAGAGCACACGATAAGGAGATCAATGCCATTGCCATGTCTCCAAATGACGAGTTCGTGGCTACAGCATCTTTCGACAAGACCGCCAAAGTCTGGAGTGCAGACTCAGGTGAGACGGTTGGAATACTACGCGGCCACAAGAGAGGTTTGTGGGACATTTCCTTCTGTCAGTACGACAAGCTCATTGCTACCAGTTCAGGAGACAAGACCATCAGAGTGTGGCTGTTGAAAGACTTTTCATGTACTAAAACGCTAGAGGGCCACACCAACGCAGTACAAAGATGCAGATTCACTGGCAAAAACACGCTGATTGTGAGTAGCGGAGCAGACGGTCTTGTGAAGGTTTGGGACATCAAAGAAAGCGAGTGTGTGGCTACGCTCGATAACCACGCCAACAGAATATGGGCGTTGGACACCAAAAACGACGGTGCGGAATTGCTCTCGGCCGACGCAGACGGCTTCATCACTGTATGGACCGATAATACCGAACAGTTGTTGATGGACAGAGCGGCAAAGGAGAAGGAGAAGGTGGAGCAGGAGCAGTCATTGGCAAACTACATTAACAAAAATGATTGGAGCAATGCGTTCCTTCTTGCATTGACATTGGAGCACCTGATGAGGGTGTACAATGTTGTCAAGGCGCTGATTGCATCTAATCAGGATCCAGAGCTGGCCGTGGGATCGCTCGAGCTTGAGCGCACAATGAAGCAATTATCTACGACGCAATTGGCGTCCCTTTTGAGACGGGTCAGAGATTGGAATGTAAACTTCAAGCATTTTGAAATTGCGCAGAAGGTTCTCAGCACTGTTCTCGAAAGTGTCGACTTGGAGGATGGATCAACCAGAAAATTAGTGGAGCTGATCATTCCTTACAACGAGAGACATTTTCTGCGTTTGGAGCAGATGTTAGAGGAGACATACATTCTCGACTACGTTGTGCAGGAGATGGAGAGAGCATAAAGTGTATCTCAGGAGGCATTTTGACCCTTTATGGAGTGAGTTTGAGCTGATTAATGAAGACTGATAAAGCAACCAGTACATATCAGGATTTTGATGCATGCAAAGAGGCAATTTCAAGATCGAAAACAAGATGAACACACACTTCAATCATTAATTTCGCTCGCATATTTACGCTAAGCGCCTAAATATTATGTAGAATATGCACAAGATAGGTGGCTCATGTGTAGAGAATGAGCAAGTCAACTTATGCTTAACTACCAATGCAAGATTACCAATGCAAGATTGCAAAGCTTTAGTAAGTATCGCAGCGGTTTTTCAGAGATCTCGACATTCCAAAGAGGAATTCCAGATTCTTTTGCGAATACATAACCTTATACGCTTCTCGAAGGGGGAATAAGACCAGGGGTATCCCAGGCACTTTCGCACTTGACTTTGATGGGACGTACACAGTCGATTACGAGCGGCGACTTTTTCGAGCCAAAGCTATAGTAGTGAGACCCAAAGAATGCACAGAGAAATGACTCTATCTTGAGATTAGAACGAGGCACTCATAAAGTCGATGCGGCGGTCGACTACAGCTGCAATGAATAATGTTCACATCTGCCGCAAGCATTCCGCTATGGGACTGGATGAATGACAGGTCGGCGTTTGACTTTGCCGATGAACCTTTGAAGGCAAGCCAGCACTGGGCAACAAACCACTGTTAAGCGAAAATTTCGAAGTTCTTAGCGAAGTGAGCGGGGGAGACTATGTTTCTTGCTGTGTGTATGAGAACAAACTTCGAATATACATGTGGCGATCCACGCATTCGTGCATTTGTGCCGTCTGCCTTCGTGCCTATACATAACCTTGTGGACACCGAGCCGCTGGGCTTTCTAGGCGCGCTAGACCTGCTGACTCATACCAAGCTTTGCACAGAGAGTCTCTTCGTGGGTTTGGATCCTTCCAGCTCCGCTGGACGTTTCTGAGACGCAGGAAGCGCCTCGTAACCAAGGCAAAGCTTTTTAGACCGCTCACAATTGAAGCAATGAGGCCTGCGCTCGTCACACTTGATACGACGCTTACGGCAGGTTAGACAGCCTGTTCTAGTGCGCCGTTTAATGATGCATCTCTTGTTGACGAGAGCATGGTTGCGGTCGGGAGCCTGCGGAGGCGGACCCTGCTCAACTTGAGAGTACTGGAGCAGCGGTGGCTGGGCCTCGAAATAACCAGGAGCGTCGGAATGCGATGGAAGCACATGGGGGTATACCGGATAGTTGTAGGCCACTATGGGAGGATGACCCACGCGCACGTTGGGCGGGTTGATAGCATGTGTTGAGTAATGTGGCGATCCACTGCCAGCAGCAGAAGGGTTGTAGAAAGAGTGGGAGGGGTTTATCATGAAGGGGCCAACATGGTGGGGCGATGCCACGGGAATGGGAACGTGTCCACCCACAGCCCCGGGGCCCACGCTGTACATGGCACCCATCGATGTTGGGACCAGAGCGTGGGAAAACGAAGCTGGTCTGGGCCGCATGTGCACGTGCTCGGGAGAATTTGTTGTGGAGTGCCGAGTCTCTGACCGGATATGTGGAACAGACTCGACGGAATCACCCCCATGGTACAGAGGCTTGCGACCCATATCTATCCCCAGGTGGTGAGTCTCGTATCCTCGTAGGTAGTTCAGCGGGACCAGCAGCGGCAGCAGCATCTGCAGCATGTGGGCAGAAGCTGGATGCACATTATGCAAAGAGAAGTAGTCGATCGTGTGGCCGGGAGAGAACGAGTGGGGGAACGGGTGAGTAGTTGGACCGGCATCCGAGCCGACACTCGAAATGGATTTCTTGCGGTCGTTGTGCAAGTGGGCGGCCGCTGGCATATTTTCAGCTGGCTTCGTCGCCAGCAGTTGTACTGCAGACTGGCTTGACTTCTTCGCCGGGGCACTGACAGTCTTGGCAACATCAGGCTTATCACTTAGAAGGTACAACAAATTCTCGGACCGGCGAGGGCTGTGTTCGGTGACTGGGAGAGTGGTGTCAGAGTTCAGACGAGCAGGTTGGACGGGCGGCGATTTCTTGTGGGAGGGATTGATTATGTGCGACAAGGAGGAAAGTTGAGCTCCCACAACGAGCTCTGAAACAGACGGGAGTTGAGTCATGGTGAATGAAGAAGGGACAACCCCAAACGAGCGTGAAGTAAAGGGCGGAATGACGAGTAGAGGAAGGAAGGGCAAGACTGAAGGCACGGCAAGCCAAGAGGCAAACGGCGTGGCGTGGACGCGGACTAGACAGAAAGGAGCCGAAAAGGAACAAAGTTTGCCCAGCGGAGTCCAGCAGTAGGGTGGGTTACACGTCTATATATAAGATGTTGCTTTTAGTGAGTGCCAAAGGAATGGAGAAGCGGCTCGGTATTGATATGCACGTTATGCGTCCCGGTCGGATAGAGCAGCTGATATGCATTAGAGAGTGAAGCACATGTGCATCGGAAACGTATGAAGAAGCCCGCATTCACTTGCGTCCCCAGCTCGAACCACAGACTGGAGCATGAATATAGATTAGTAGGATGTCTAGTGTAGTTGCGGATTGGTTCAGCAAAGTCTGAAGACCCGGTTACGGCAGGTGAGCCCGCGGAAAATAAAAAACTTTTTAGGTTGCTTGGCTGCTTTAGCTCTGACTGTCCTGAAACCGCTCTTCGTTTGCCGCAGCAGTATGAGCCCATGTAGTTGATGGGCTGACGCAAGATGCGTAAAGTTGTTTCTTTCCGAAGTACATCAGGCATATGAACGCTCGCGGTTTTCTTTTTAGTCTCGCATTTGCAGACTGCGCATTGCAGAGGCTGCCTCTCGCTACTTGGGTTGCGCAATGCGTGAATGTCATGGATTCTACGCTGGAATTTCGGGGAAAGAGGAGTCGCTAACCCCTTTGCCGACCCGCCGTCGCAGGAACAGGTTAGATAATGATTCCGCAAGTCAGGCCGTCGGCGAAACAGCGTGTTATATGGGATATGCATGTCGCTGATAGCCGCTGCCGTATCGTTACGCTGGGGTGCTGCTAGTTGACGCTCGCCATCCTACTGAGGCGGGAGTGCCGCTTCTCTTTCGGCTCAATTTCCCGTCTCTTCTTGCGCGCCCCAGGCCATTTCATGCGGTCTCGCCTTTTCATTACCTTTTGCCGCAAGTTGGCTGTATCAACTATACATGTTGGCCGTTGTCGGCGCTCCTGTTGCCGCCCCCTGCCTCCGCCGTTGATCTGCCGTATCGAGTTTTTTCGCTTGCTTTTGGGGAGAAACATGCATTTCTTACTATTCTGTAAGTGCTTCCTTGCTTTATAGCGCAACGACTCTACTAACCAACCTACAATATTTCTTTTGCTTCTGCTCCCGCCTTTGGTCTTTTAACACTTAACTGCGCCAGCGGCACTATTGCTTATTAACCAAAGGCCTTGACCAGGGCTTTTGTCTATCTGGCGCCTCGCGTCTCAACGCACCCATGTTTGGCTTGCCGCCCGTGCCGCACTGCCCGCCAAGCGGTTTTCGCTTGGCATGCTGGAGCCAGTCAAAATTTTATCTAGGCCAACGCTGTTCTTTCCAGGCCAAAGAGAGAGTATCACGGGAATCTATACGTTATGGTGAAAAAAAAAAAGTGTGACGCGGAGGCTGAAACTCCAAATCTTCTTCAAAAAGAAAAATAGCCAGGGCCAGTGTAAGGGCACGGATCATGGCACGGGCAACAAGAAGACAAAAGCCGACGGCAAACAATGAAGACGCAATCAAGCACGGAATCTGCCGTGACAATAAGGTTATCTGGTGGCATGTTTCTGTCGCAAGAAGAAGCGCCCCGCATTACTCAAGATCTGCTACTATACACACGCTACACATACATTTTTGGCGGATTTGAAGTTGGCCAGCAAGCGGCCATGGCAGCGAACACGGCCACGGCCGGGTCTCTGAAAGCTCCTAGGTCGCCAGTTCAGGAGACCGAAGAGCCGGCGTCCCCAAATCCAAGAGCCGGCGTCCGCAAATCCAAAGCTCCGGCACCTATGGCAACTCCACCATCATCGGTCAGGTACGCGTCATCAGAGCCACGAACGTGCTGCATCTTGCAGCAAACATGGACCCAATTTTGCCGGCCAACCTTCTTGTTACGTTCTGCCTCACAACACTAATGTAGCGGGTCATACTTACGAAGCCCTATAAACGCCAGCACCGGCTCAAAGCGCTCCACCGACGACCGACGGGCGGCAGCGCTTAGCAAAGATGCACCGGTGCTGCAGGGGCGGCTTGGTTCATGGGACGTCCAGGGCCGTTGGCCCGTCTGTTGTGTCATTGGGACCATTTTCGCCTGTACTCCCGGGGTTGTGATTTTCCATGGTTTTGATATTTTTAAGAGTGCTATTAACGCTTTAGACAAAAACTAGGCGTTTGCTAATTTTTAGGTTAGGAGGATTGGGGTGTTTAGGCTTAGTGTGCGAGTGAAATAAGGTTCCACAGTGAGGGGCCAACTTACGCACCTAAAAAAGAGAAGTAGAGATTCAAGAACTCTCGGAAGTCGCAAGCGAGACCGCTTATTTTCAGGTTAACACCACACCCGACCGCCACAGTACTGCACAAGATGCATGAGAGCCGTTGAGCGCCATGCGTCTTGTTGCAGTTGCTTAACACGATGTGGGCATAAACAAAACATCGGATAGCTAACCGAATGGGCCAGCCAGCTTGGCGTTAGCGGGTCCAATACGAAATATGGAAAAGAGGTACCTAGAATTTGTAGTTTGAGCATACCTAAAGAATGAGTGTGGTGAGCCATGGAAAGAGGCGGACCGAAAACAATGCGTGTATTTTGCGGTACTAGTCTCTATTCAGCTCCAAGTCCCCTCATGCAGTACGTAAGTTAAAACGACAGGTGAAACCGTGCCAAAACCCTGCTGCCGCACTACGTTATATGAAGGACGGTGAGTGCCGCCGTGACATCAGCTCCACTGCATGGCGTATCACGCAGAATAGATCGTGATGCATAAGAAGGTTAAAAGTTGGTGGTTGCAGACGACTGATGTCGCCTATTTATCCCCTTGTGTATATGCAGCACTAAGTCGTAAGCCTGCAGCTGGGAGAAAAATGAATGATTAAACGAGAGAATTAGACGAACTCTAATGGAGGGGTCAAGGATTTCAGAGGCGCGCGGGGTCACATCCAGGTCCCTCGGGCGCTAGCTGCCGCCCTAGCCGTTGAATCACGGTCGGGCTTTCGGCCGAGTTCCTCGCTTGCATATTTGCGACATCTCGCAAAATCTTGCCGTTTTTTGGTTGGTTCTTTCCTTGCTAGAGTTGCGCTCGATTCATTCCCACTTACGTAGCCTGAACCTTCTCGGCTTTCGGCAATTTTATTCTTTTGCATTCCCTTCGTTCTTCTCCTCTGCATTCCCATGGCTTATCTGCTGCATTCCATCTTCGGTGTTTCTGCATTCAGAACATTTCATTCCATTTCGACTATCTGCGTTCTCAACGTCCCTGCGAAGCATAGTGATGAATTAATGTGCCTGCACGAAAAATTTACGGTCGGAAAACTTTTAGTAAATTGAGGCGCACCGCTCTTAAGATTCATGCGTGTCAGCACCACATGGGCAGCTGCAGCTTCGAGAGAGAGATCCTTTTTCGAAGCACAAAGATTACACACTCGATGCTAGCTTTGCACTGCCACCGCCTCAAGCGTAAGCGAACCTGTGCTGCGTTATGTCATGCTGTGCTGTGGTATGTGTGCCAGCAACACCACGGGAATGTGCGTCGGCTGCAGAATGTCGAAATTCAATCACCGCCGCCGAACAGGAGCGGAATTTCAGCCGCATGCACTTCGTAGTTTGTTCGGAGCGTCCACAGCTCACAATACTTTGATGCGGCACGCGTCTCGCTAAGCCGAGCGACTTCCATCGCAGGAAATAATCTCGGGAAAAAAAAACTCACAAAGTGGTATTGCATGGCTAAGTTCTTGATTAGCACACATCAAAAATGAGAGATCCCTAAAGTCCATAATTTCTTCGGTGATGTAACTTATGGCAGCACGCACGCGTAAGCGACTAAGGGCAAGGGCATTCGTGAGGCACATTCGATCACACGTCACCCCTAATTGGGGTCGGCTACCCGCGAACGAAATGGGCAAGATCTCTGTGCTGACTTCTGCAAGCAGATCTTTCACTTCGGCGTCGGCAAGATTCGCGATCGCGCTCGCGCGGGCGCTATGGCAGTCATGTGAGCCGCCAGCCGCAGCGAGATCCCAATTGACCCGAGTCCCCAACAAGGAAACAAATAGACAAGGTGGGATAATAAACAAGGAGATATGAGACGATATCATGGAGCCAAGAAGATAACCAGAAAAAGTACGAAAAATGAGGGTCGAGAACATGAAATTTGGGAAGATCAGCAAGTTCCGACCCCATCTTCGGGATACTATGCTAATTCGGCAACACATTCGTGCAGGTCCTCTCACCCTGCTCACCTCGGCAACACACACGCCATATTGACATCGTAAGTAACAATGTCATCTACAGCATGTCCCACAACGGAAACAATTACCGGAAGCTTGCTGGCGCTGCCGTCACAAAGCACGCTGCTGCTGCACGAACACGTGGGACCATCCATGGGCCCGTCTTGTGTGAGGCCGCTCGTGTTCACGTGCACGTTGTGGTCCCAATCCACCTTCACTTCCGCCATACATGTTTCGGATGCCACACATTCTTTGCTGAGTTGACATTTTTCGTTGAGTTGACATGCTTTGTTGAGTTGACATTCTTTGTTACTTTCGCATGCGCTGTTGGGAGCGCATCCGTTTTCGATTCCAGATGCCTTGGTGGTGGAACAAGGAAACCGGATCGGCGAGCACACCGTAAAAGAGACCCCACGTAAGTCCATATTTAGCCCGCACCCAACGTACTTGGTATATGCCTCCTTGAGGGTCCACATTTGATTGAAGAATACGTAACGTTCGCGGACGTTCAGTATTGCTTCAAGTTGCCGGACCTCGTCATTGGAGAAAATGCCTTCGAATTGCTCCATGAAGTTGTCGGACGAGATCCCGGTCTGCTCCTCATGAGAAACATCAACGCCCACCGCAGAGCAACCGCCAAATTGCAAAAGAACAACTATCACGTGGTTGGAGCTGGACGAGTTGAAGGCAATGCTTGTATCACCGGCCGGTAGCAGAGGCTTGCCGAACTTGTTGTATTCCATCGGAACCGGGGCAAAAAAGTCTGGCTGCAGCAGCTCTAGCAGCTGCCGGTCTTTTGCAAGCCATCTTGCATAATTGAGAGCAAATTGAAGAAAGAGCTTTTGCACAAGCGCCTTGGCCGGATCGTGCTTGTTGCGCCGGACCGTGAGCTGTTGTTCGAGAGTAAGCTTGCGCAAGCAGATTTCGAAAGTGAATTCGTCCGCTAGTAGCTCCCTCACATGTGCGTTGAGGCTAGTTTTAAGGAGAATTGTTTTGATGCCGCCGGCAACATTTACCTCCGGTCGAGGCAAGTCCATGTTGTGGATAGCATCGCGTGTGCGGGGAGGCCGCGCGCTAATACAATAGTCCTATAATGATTGTGAGAGCGAGATGAAGAAGCGAAATAAGAAATTCAAGCAGATTCTGATAAGCCTGCATTTTCCCTAAAGATTGCGAAGTCATTGAATAGATTCACTGAACTCTTGGAATTGTTAAATAGTATTTAGTCATTCTTTCTTTTTAAAACACTCTGATCTAATTCACCGAATTGACCTTGCATTCTTGAGCAGTCCGTGACTTCGTAAGTAACGCTTGGTCATTCTTTTTCTTCTCTGTCCATTATTCTTTTCGAGGTACCATATGCTCAGCTGGATTGGTCGCCTGGCCCTGCCAACATTACAAACATGAACTCTATTCGTTGTTATAAACGTTGTAGTACTTGACAGCAGCGTCTCCGTCGAACGGATTCAACTTGGCCTCATGAAGCGTCTCAGCCAAAGCTTTTTTCAAATTAGCCACAGCTTCTTTGGAAACCTGGTAATGAACAGTGAGTCTGCTGCCATAAGCCTTCACATTGTATTTCTCGCATGCCTTATCAAAAAAATCGCTGTTGATTTTGCTGGCCTTCAAGTTCAAAAACACAAAATTAGTGTGTACGGGGT